>VUQR01013995.1:0-28610 GCA_015108515.1 Hemichromis elongatus | reverse complement strand
TATATACATGAAGTAATGAACTTGAGAGACCACAAAAGGTTGCTAGCCAGAAGATAAAAGAGTATTAATGGAATCATGTGAAACTAGGTCTGTTAGAATGAGTTTTTAGAAGCAATTTAAAGGAAGTCATTGATTCTGCAAGCCTGATGTCCTCAGGCAGGCTAAAGAAAAAAGGCCCTGGTGGCAAAAGCACTGTCATCTGCAAGTGTGCTAATCTGGGGGTCAGTGGAAGTAACTGGGGACCAAACTGAGACGAGCTTTAAAATAAGAGTAAAAATCCTAAAATCTTAAAAATCAATTCTAAAACGAATAGGAAACCAGGACGGAGGCGACTTAATGTGACGCTATCTGCTAAAAACGAAACACCTGAGTGACACAGCAGGTTTTATTTTAGAGATGGTTGTAATTTAGCAAAACCAAGACTGGACAGAATTTTTATGTGATATAAAGACTCTGTTGTTTTTGGAATAGGTAGATTCATCTTCTTGAACGCTTTTCTTTCAGATAAGGACAAAGGGCCAAGGAGGCTGATGAGAAAGGGGTTGACCCTTATAATCATCGGCCATATAAACTTCATCTTTGCTGCCATTGTCCATGGCAGCATTCTCCGCCACATTTCCAAACCCAGCCAGCAAATTACTACTGAATACACCGTGACCAACATCATCTCCGTCACCTCGGGCTTGCTGGTGAGTCGGTGGTTTTCTTTTTGGGTTTTAACGTCAACTCGCCAGTTCAAGTGAGCATGTTGTGAACCATTGGATATTAAACATCTAGCGATTTCTGCCTTCATCAAAACATTTTATGATAAGGGTTTTATCACACAGAGCTATCTGAAATCACATTTATATCAGCAGTTCTCTATGTTTGATCTATCAGAACAACAAAAGTTCACCCAGTTGATTTTTTTTTTAACTTTACCTCAGTGATAGTGTTGTGTATGTTTCTAAGCAATCAAGACTGAACTTGCTGATTACAGGAGAGCCGGTTCTTCAAAACAGCTACTTGTCCCTCCAGGGCAGACCTCATTACAATTACAGTCATGTACCACATAAACCTGTTGGGGATAAGAAGATATAAACTTTGTTTTCTTTTGCATTTTAAGAGTATACAAGTAAGACAGACAAAGTAGAAGTTACCAGATATTTTTTACTCTTCAATAAAGGGCCCTCACTTCTGTTAAAGAGCCTTTTTTTTCAAATTTAAAGTCTTCTTCTACAGGATGTCGTGCATTCGTTTAATTGCTGTTAACTTAATAAACCCTGGACTGTTCAAAGCTTAAAGAATCTCATCTCATGATTTGAATCTTACAGAGTATTGCAACTGGGATTATTGCCATTGTGGTGTCAAGGAACCTTAATGTGCTCAAAGTGGTAAGAGTTTAGTTTGACTTCAGTTACTAATATGATCATTTCAGTCTCTGACACTGTACTAATAAATATCCCCTCATATAATTTTTTTTTTACTATCTATTTTCAGCAAATAGGCCTTCTGATTGCGTCAATCCTGAATGCTTTGCTCTCAGCAGCATGTTGTATCGGGCTTCTTTTTGCCATTGGTGTCACAATTGCCCACGATGGGAAGGGTTTGATGGTCGGTTGTGACACACAGGTGCCCATCAATGCTCGGTCACCTGTTGGTGTCCGATGTCCATTTGATACAACAAGGATCTATGTGAGTTTGAATTTTCCTATTACATTTCACTCCATGCCCCCACCTATTGTAAAATATGATTTAAAAACATCATGAGATGAGAAATGATCAACATTTACCGCACATTTTCTCCTTTCCACCACCTGCCCTCTCTCAGGACACCACCCTGGCTCTGTGGATCCCCTGTGCAGTGTTTTCAGCAGTTGAAGCTGGACTGTCAGTGTGGTGCTTCATGGTGGGACTGGCTCTCAGGGGGCTGCCACCCTGCAGGAACAACTACATCAAAGAGCAGGTGTGTATCTTTGTGTGGGCCACATGAATATGCTTAAGGGGTATTACTTTGGTATGTGACTCCAACATACACACACCTTCTCACTCAGTCATCCTGTAAATAAAGGCTACCTGTATACATCTTCACTCACTCTGTCATAGTACACAAACCAA
Organism: Hemichromis elongatus; assembly: GCA_015108515.1. Classification (NCBI taxonomy): domain Eukaryota; kingdom Metazoa; phylum Chordata; class Actinopteri; order Cichliformes; family Cichlidae; genus Hemichromis; species Hemichromis elongatus. Next base: position 26,513 of record VUQR01013995.1, on the reverse strand, counting down.
AACCGCTCATACTCTTCTCATCATGCGTCATCTTTCGTGTCATTCTCTGTTCTAGTTGGAGGAAGAGGCCGAGTGCTCTCCTCACAGCCGACACCTGATTGGAGAGCGTGCGAATCCCGAAGCGTAGCTAAACAGCACGCACCAAAGACATCTAAGAAGCCCAAATCCCAAAAAGCACGACTGCATCTCTGCACAGACAACTATTTCTTCTACAATCATTTAGGGTAGTGTTACTCCAGTAATGTAGTGCAGGAATGGAATCGGTTTACTACAAGCTGCTCACATATCCACTGTGTGTGGCTGATTACAACCACTATATGTGCGCCTAATTAATATTAATTTAGTGAGACACATCACAAAAAACAAAAAAACTCTTGACTGATGGGATTCAGTGTTCATGCATATGTAAGAGACAATATATACAGGTACAAAGTAAAATCCCCTGTCAGTACCCCTACTTGACTGTTTGGGTTTGAACTGCACCAATATGAAGAAACCTTTGTTCATGAAGGAAAAACTAGCATCAATGTTTTTTGATTAGCTCAAGTATCTTTTAGCATTTATGCTTATTTCAGCAAAATATAGCTTTTTGCAATATGTTTAGTGTTTTACTGTTTGTGCAGATTAATTAATCCACTGTGCTGCATTTAAGATGCCTTCAGCAGGCTGCAAAAAAATGAAGTCTTGCTGTTTATGCAAATTGGAAACATATGATGAAGATATTATGTAAATTGGAAATGGAAATTTGTTGTATTGATAGATTAATTGTAAAGGTAACTGCAATGAGTATGTTGGGATGGAGAACCCTATTTGTTTGCTTGCCATTGATGCAGTTGTACTGTATTTAATATGCATTATAAAATGTTTTGATATATATTTTTTCTAATGACATTATTATTTGTCAACTTTGTGCTCAAATTCTAAGAAAATTTGGTTCAAATAGATTTTTAAATTAAGTAAGCTTTTTTTTTTTAAGTAAACTTTTTATTTGTGGTCATACATTTGAAGTAAGCAGTAATCATTTTAAGTAATATCCAGAATTTTTGTAAGCCCATGCATTTCACATACATATATACTACACTGTGTCAAATAAACATAATGTGGACTTAAAGCTGTCTTGGACTGTCTTTGTGCATTTACAGTACTCTCTTTGTATGTAGTGTTATATTAGGAGGTGAAAGCAAGAATGTGGGCCAGCAGTCTGAGCTGGACACACTGACTCAACGACAGAGGGGATCAGATCAGATCAACCATGAAACGGTTAATCTAGTGGCATGTTCAATCGTGTGGAAGGGAATCATAGCTCACTAATCCTGAGGCTGTCAGGGATAAATATTGACACTGTGTTGACTGATACAATCAAAACAAATCTGCGTGTCTCACACCGGACACATAGGCTTATATGAAACCACGAGATTAATACGAAGAGTGATATTCTTTGTTGTTTGTTAGCTTAATGTCTGAATTGTGGTGAATACAGTCGTTTAAAAAAATCATTACAATTCATATTTTAAACAATATTAATGCAATTTGTTCCTTTTGTTTCTAAATTTTGCATACGGTCTTCACGAGGTATTTTGTAGCATTTAGTTCTACATCTGCAGAAGCCCACATGCAGAGACTCCTGTGGGGCCAATTTAGTCGAGTCTTTGCGCGGTCACGTCAAATCCGCGGTCCCGACATGTCGACTGCACGCCGCAGTCAAACCAGCTGCAAACAGGGAAACAAACGAGCTGCTGCAGTGAACGGAGCCGGTGGAGCAGAGGACGCTCGGTGTTTTACACACAAGGTAAATCGTTTATTGCTGTGATGTTAGACCTTAACTGTGTTGTCGACTCATAATTCAGTGTTCACGAGCAAGGCAGGCAGACTTTAAGAGAAATGCTTTAATTAGAGGAATCGTGCTCTAGAAGCGCCCTGCTGCTGCTGCTGGGTTGAAGACACTGCGGTGACAAACGGATTGATAGGCTGTGATCCTGGCGTGTCACCACCGTGTGAGCGCGAAGATGCCCCACTGAACCAACCTTTAAAGATGTGTGCCCCCTTTAAAAACAGCCAGCTTTTTCCACCCGGCGTGGAGGAGAGGGAAGCTAACGTTAAGGGCAGTGCCCCACGGTTACACAGGTGTTCGTTTGAAGTAGTTACCAATTTAATAGCAATAACGCTAGCTAGCTATGAGCGTTAAAGCAAGTTAGCTCGTGCCTAACGACCGACTGGGAGCAATACACGCACGTGCGAATTAAAAAGCGCGATGCCGGGTTCTGCTTTATTTGAATGGTGTGTGTCTGAAGTTTACTGTGTGCGCGTGTGAAACATCGCAGGTGTGCGTTACTGTTGCCCGGCCAACCTCACACAAACACGGCAGTGGGGGGGGGGGGTGTCAGATCTTCTGCAGGTGTAACGTTCGCATTAGTGGCTTTGAACGAGAGTAACTGCCAAGGTTTGCTTTGAACGTGTTTTCAGTTGTCTGCAGCGTACACACACAGAGACAGACACTGATAGAACACTCATAGACGAAAAGCACTAAAAACACAGAAACAAGCCAAGACAGTATCTCTAAATTATGCTATCACTCATTCTGTCAGGAAAACACAACTATCCCGCACATATTAGTGTATTTTATGAGATATTTAATCCTCGATGTATATATAGAGTAGGGTGTGGTTGGTGAGGGACAATACCAGATTTGTATTCATTTTCTTTAAATTAAACCTATCCTTGTGTTTTTATTTTGCAGGACCTGCTTGATGGAACTAATACAGTGTGACAATTTTATTTTTGAAATAACAAGATTTTCTCTGGCAAATAAATCAACAAAGCTATTTTCATGTTATTTGTCATTGAAGGGTTGGTTTGTTCTTTGAAAGGTGTCTGGAAATGAAATAAGAAGCGGAACATTTTCAAGGGAGAAAGAAACAAGTATAAAAGAGACCTCCAGCAGAAGGCTGACGGTGGGACATGCTCTCTGTTTGGAGCTGGGATCTTTTTTGACAATGGAAGCATCAGGAGGTGGAGGGAAATTATATGATGATTTTTAAGTGTCAGTTCAGACCCAGAAGAGCACATACAACAGTTGCTGGCAAATGTGAAGACTGGGAGAAAGAGCAGCACCATTCCCCACTGCATATGCAGTCAGGGTGTATGGCATACCCATTTTGTGGATTTCTCTTTCTTTGATGTGGATCTATTGCTTTAGCACCACCACTGGGACTAAAAATGAACCTAATTCCTTCACAGCTTGCCTACATAATGGTTTACTACATTATAACATCATTGCTCTGAGATGCTGTGGAGAAATGTCTAAATTTAAGATGCAAACACTTCTTGGAAGAGGATATGTAAGAGACACTTTTTCAAAAACTGCATCAACTGATTGCAAACTAAGGTTTCTGGTCCATTATTTCGTCATGCCTGTCCTCCTGCTGGTCTTCTCCCTGGTTACACCTGTCTGTACCATTCATGTGGAGTCCATCGAGAGCCACAGTGAGTTTACGTGTGAGCCCATCAGACTGAGAATGTGCCAGGATCTGCCTTACAACACCACATTTATGCCCAATCTTCTGAATCACTATGACCAGCAGACTGCTGCACTGGCAATGGAGGTATGCTTATATATGTGTGTGTCCTTTATTTATGTATATTTTGACAAGGTTTAAAATGCTAAATGGCTACAAAGTAACAGCTAGTAGTTTCACATTGTGGTGTGATGTCAAGCCCAGGACAAAAGGATTTCACACACAGTATAAAGAGCATCATTGTCAAGGAAAGGTATTTTTCTATGGTCAGTGAAATAAACCACCTTGGGCAATTTATTTATTCATCCATCTATCTTCCATGTTGCACTGTTTATCTGGAGTCAGATGACTGCAGGCTAAATGATCTGTGCAGATGTTCCTGTCACAATCAATGTTTCCAGCTCCTCTTGGGGAAGCCCGAGGTGTTCCCAGGAAAATTAGTGATTTTTATTTCCTTAATCACAGTCTGCTAGTATATTTTGATTATTTGCAAACACAACTCACCCCAAATTGTCCAATGTACCCATTTCCTTTATCATCCAGTTACATTCACATACTTTGGACAGTACCTAAAGCAAAACAGCATTTCCCAAAACTCAAAATCTGTGGGGTGTAGATGGATACATAAAATCACAGGGCAGAAGGAGCCATGTTGACAAAGGTTGCTTGTCGTTATACCTCCTTTTACAGCTCCAGCTTTTTACTCTATGTATAGCCGTTCCACGTAGAGACAGATAAATGTATATTACATTGTCACACAGGCAGTCTGTGAGCAGGAGCTGAAAGACAAAAGGTGCTATCTGATCCACGGTACTGCTAACCAATAAATCCTATTTTTATCATCCCGTCAGTATAAACGTTCGCAATAAACGTCTTACAAAATGCAGTGAATAAGAGCAGTCATTTTCTTTTACACACTCCATGCATTCACATGCTTTGTTTTGTTTTTTCTTTTTTTATAACATGCAAATTCATGGAGCATTCAGCTTTTTTATTTATTTTTATTCAGTTGGTATTGGCTTTTCAGTGTTTTAGATCAGTTAGACATACATACATACAAACTGGTCAGCTAACATGCAGACTACATATAATTAGAATCACGTCACCATTGCAAAGCTTTCCTTACATCATACAGGCCTAATTAGGCAGTAATAGAATGTATTTCAATATTGTGGTTATGGGACTTATTTCCAAAGAAATACTTCTTTGTTTAAAAGCATCGGTTTTAAGCAATAGAGTGGCAAAGAGTGCTGTGTTACACACTGTCTGAGAGCAGTAGTAGACTCACACTATCCATCTGTATCGTGTTACCTCCCTTTCCTACTCTTTTGTTACTCCTGAAGAGCAAGAAAGGTGTTGCTCGGCGACTAGACAATTACTTGCTTGTAGCAAGTATTTCTTAGTACCACAGGCAACATATATACCACTGTACTTGGGATGTGGACTTGTTTGGCTATATTAAATTACTTTAGTGCTGCTTAGTAATTCCCTATGAAAAAGAGGAACGATGAAAAGGATAATTTACTGCAAACAAAAAGATAAAATCCTTATAGTCATGTCCATGTCTCTTTTAGGGGAAAATTCAGGCCGAGTCATTATACTCTGCAGACCTTTGCTTGGTCTGTTTGTGTCTTCACACATTTCCAGGGCTGTAGAATGAAATCCCATTACACGTGCTGTTTGGCATACTTTTACCCATGTTTTGGCTGCCTTGCAACTGGTTCTCTGTGGTTTAAAAACATGTAACAGTAACGCATACAATCAGTTGAATTAAATCTGCCTCCAGCTGTTCATAGTTGGCGTATTAAATTACCCCCGTTGAAAAGCAGATGAATTTGAAGGCCTATGCTGGCTGTGCTTTTTGCGTGTTTAATCTTGGGGGATTTTTATTTTTAGTTAATGTTTAGTTAATATTTTCCCATGTCAAAACAAGATGAATGTCAGTCAAAAGCTCAAGCCCAAATTCTCTGTTTTGCCCTCTTAATATTAGATCAAAGAAAGGGATTTCTAGTGTATTTTATGTCAGGGTATGTTGTGCAGGAGACTGTCAGACTCGCTGCTGTCACACGCTTGTTATTTCTCTTAAAAAAAAAATAAGGGGATTAGGAAAAAACAGCTTTATTCTGGATTGACAGAAATGTGTTTTGAATGGATTCTAATACTCCTACAGTCATAGGATTCATTCAGCACATTAACGAGCATGCAACTGTTTATATCAAGTCAACTCCCAAGCATCATGTCAAAACATGCTGTGTTAAAGATTGTGAGAAGCGTCTGTTGTTGAACTTGATTTGACCCAGATGAAAGAGCCAAGTAACTGACACCCTCAGTCTCCCTGCAGTCATGGAAGAGACAGCTTTCTGAAGATGGTTGAGTAGCAACATGAGCCCTGTTAGCTTCCCTTCTGTGGTCTGCTGTGACCAGGCATGGTAGTCCTGGTGGGAACCCTGGAGGTAATTTAATAATATCTCGTTGGACACTGGCTGCATAATACAAACGTGTGTGCTCACAGGGATATATATGCACGTGCTGGTGTTTATGGGCTTGTGTGTTAGTGCTCAATTTGTGAGTCATCTTGAAATTGCATTGGTACTTCATTTGGGAGTGATTACAGTTTTTGATTGTGTGCTTTGGTTATTCTAGTGTCGTGATATATAAATTGGTAGAGTATCAGAACTTGATGGTGAATTTTGTGTTGCGTTTCCATCCCTCAGATGTTCCTATTGTTCCAGTGCTGTTATCCCAAGCATCCTTATTTGGAAACTATAGCATGTTAGCACATTATGAATATATGAAATTCTTAAAATTTGAAGTAGTAAACACAATTTCTGCAGATTCTTGAGTGCCCACAGCACTACAGCTTTGCTCTTTTCTGAGAAAATCCTTATTGGAATGATTAAATTACCGTGCCATTTGGGTTATGGCATTATTAGTTGAACTTTCTGCTCTCAAGCAGCTGTGCACCAGCAGCAACACAGTTGGGTAAACATGTGAATGTTCTTTGTCTACATAATTATATTTGTACTAAAAGGATGCTCAAAGAGAGAATCCTCTCCATGGGCCAGTTTACCGTTTTCCAGCTTTACACCAAATTTATTTGGTTTCCTCTTTCTTTTGCCTATGCTTCACCTTTTCAAGTAGTTTTGTGAAATGTAACTTTGCAGCTTTTGTGTAATGTTTCTGGCAAACAAACTGTAATGACTGAAGAGAAAACCAGGGGACTGTTTTTGGCACTCGAAGAGGTTTTAAGGTGCAAGTATCTGCCTAACTTGGCATTTTCCTCCCTGCATAGCATCAGTACATTTTTAACAAAGAATAAACCACCAGAACCAGTTCTGGTTTCAGGCCTATTTAAGAGTTTAGAAATTATTCAATAACTGGAGAAGTAGAAATGATTAATTAAGAAGCATCAGGTTTTGTATCCATTTAGGATTTGGGATTTTTTTTCTTGTAACAAAATATAAAATAAACAACTGCTGCCAAATCTGCGCGAAGCACTTTAGATGCCTTAATGAAACTGGAGCCATTGTAAGCAGCTGTTGTAGTCATTTTTTCGGGTCAAATCACATGATGAATGTTTTCTCTGCCTCAGTGGCAAAGCTTTCGTGTCTTGGCTTTCTTGCAAAGCAGACAAGCAGTGATCTGTCATGTTACGATCCTGTTTGTTGTCAGTCACTTCTCTGAGTCACAGAACTGGATTTTAGAGACTTTTTTTTTTAATTTGAAATGGTCCTCTGATGTACATTCAGTGAGTCCAGAGACTTGAAAAAATATAACTTTTTCCTTCCTTTTTAAGTTTAAAGCAAAGCCATAAAGGGATCGTTCCAGAGTATGTTCATGATAAATCCAGGACACATTTATTTAGTGCTTCATTGACAAGCTCTAAGTACTGGTCAGTATTTTTCGTGTGTATAATTGCTGAGCCTGACTAAGGGCTGATTCGACTCCAGCATTTCCTGTTTGAGCGTGTGTGTGAGTGTGAGAGAGAGGGAGAGGGAGAAAGAGGGAAAGAGAGGAGGTTAACAGTGCCAGCTGTCATCTCTCACTAGTGCTAACTAACTGCTAATCTCTCGCTCAGTTCCACAATGATGACATTGAGTCCCACAGACCCTCGCACACCCCATCTGCCACAATAGTTAATTAAACGAGACCAAACTTGGTTGGAAATTCAGGAATTTAAGGAGGGTTTTTGTTTTTAAAGATTAGAGAGATACATTTTAAAATGGGGAAAAGGGTGATTGGGTAACAAATAAAAATATTTCTTTTGGAGTGTTGTTGCATGCGCTCACATGTTTCCATGCTATTGTCTGCATTGTCACTTAGGAATTCAATCTATACTGTCCATCTGCCACAGCATGATAGGGCTCCCAGAGGACGTGGTGCTTGAGGTCTGTGCATGTTAGACACAGTTCAGACATATGACATCACAGGGATTGAGTATCATCACTTAGAGATGGAAACTGATAACATGGCTCGAACTTAATCTGGGGTTTTCCTTAAAAGTGGAGATTTATTTCCTGAAAAAGTCTCCCTAAAATTACAGACAGGTTATAAATTACAGGAAAAACAACATCTGCCATCTCAGTAAGCTGTCGAAATGTTTCATCATTGAATGAAGGTGATTAGTCAGAAAAACACTTTGCTTTCAAACGAACCTTCACATTGAGGGGACAAGTGGAACCACCCCATAACAAACCCACCAGATCCCCTTACTGAAGCGGTCAAGGCCTGGATTATATTTGCTTGTGGACATACGGGCGGACAGCTGTGGACACCACAGATGAATAGCTGTTTTTTATGCCCACTTGGAGGAGGCGTGCATTGTTGGGGCATTGTAGTACATTTTCTGCGTTGACAAGTCTGTGTGGTCAAAACCGATTGGACGGCCCATTAATGTCCTCTCGTTCACCCAAGCACACCCTCCATACTTCCAGACATGGAAACTATGACGCTGCAAAGTGGGTTTAGACTATATTATCTATACTTTATGTTGATTTGTGTATAGAATATCTGCTGTGGATGTAAAGAAATGTAGCAGAACAGAGAGGATGTTTGGTTGCAGCTAAAGAAATTTGAGCTGCCCATGAAAAAGATCCTTTGTTTTATATATATATATAAATAAATAACTATGCCTCATAATAGAATTGGTGTGCCTGAGGCCATCAGAGCTCAGATGTCTCTCTGATGCTTGATCAGAGAGGTTACCCCTGAAGTTATTAGTTTTGCATTTCATTTTGATGGAATTTAGGTTAGAGGTCATTCACTTCTATCAGCAGTTTTTGATATCAAAATGATTCTTTTTTTTACTAAATTAGGTGAAAGTTAATACAAGAAATGTCAAAACAGTCTGTCGGAAATTTTTGTTATTTTGTAACGGGGTCAGTAATTGCACGGTGTGAAGAAGGAGAGAGTGCGTGCAGCTGAATGTGCTTTGTGTTGGCACACTCACAATTGCCAGACCATAGTGTGATCATACCTGGCTTCAGGATTTTTAGGGTGACATGAACATTGTTCTGAAAGGTAAAAATAAATGTGGAGCGATTGCACTAGTTGCGACTGAACTTTAGTGTAATCGCAGAAATGTTATTAAGAATTAGAATGTCTGTGGTCTGAATATCGAATTACTAGCTGTTGGAAAGCGTCCATGTTACTCACTGACGGAACTTGTCATTGCTGATGCTGCATGAATCAACACATTGTCTGACACAGAGGTCATCACATGGCCGTGGCTGTGGTGAATGGCTATGGATAATTAATGGATAATGCAGACCTTCTCCACACTGAACACTTAATCTAACATCAGTTTCAGCTCCAGTGCCACAAGAATAGAAAATCCTTATCATGTCATACCTTCTCTACAAATTTTGCTTTTAATTATATCCTATCATTGTAGGGTCTTTACCTTTTCAAAATAAAGCACCTTGCGGCGACTGCTCTTGTGATTTGGTGCTATGGCAATAAAACTGAGATTAATTGATGTTTAATTTAACAGACCCCTGTCAGCCCTATTTTATTATGTGATATTGCATTTGTTTTATTGAGCTTTATTGAGTTATTGACTTTAAAGTAATTTCAAGCTTTTGGAACAAGTAACGTATTTCTTATCCTTCTACTTACATCATCTTATTTTCCTTTTTGTTTCCGTTGTATAGAATCACTTTTAAGTTACTAAAGCTTGTCGAGGTTGTCCTGACAATTCTGGTACAATCATTGTCATTTTTATATTTAATTGTAAGAGAGATTTAAAGAAGGCCTTGTTTTAATCTACAGTATAGCAAAATTCTATTCTATTTGTCAGTCAGTTTACACCACAAAATTGTGCATTTTGGAGAAATCACTTTTAGGGAGAAAACTTGTTTTTATTTACTTCAGTTTTACTAGACTCTTCTTAGTATGCCACTGACCAGTAGTCACTTTTCTTTGCTACATGAGCTAGTGCTGACATTTTAAATGTATTACTGATTAAAGCCGGTGGAGTGTTTTGGGGGTTTTCTTTTTTCACTCCTCGGGGTAATGCAGCATTCAGACTGAGAACAGAGAGAGGCTGAATAGTTTTTCCTAACTCTTTGCTGAGCACTGAATTCCTTTTAATCCACTGCTGAATCCAGCCTATTTAGACAGGTATTTAAAAAATGTCTAACAATGTTAAGAACTACTATTTGACTGGAGTTTGGGTTGTTAATATATTCTGTGTAACCTGTAAAACATATACTCAAGTCATGAGGTCCCCAAGGCAACAATAGTGTGAATATGATGAACTGATGAGCAGATCTTTGCATACTTATTACTTTTCCTTTACCACAACACCACCTTTGCTTTATAAAGTAGTTCACTAGGGCAGGCAGTTTGAAATGATGAAATGCTTTTATATACATGCATCCATGTGGGCTTAAATTCCCATTTTACACCTTTATCATACTGGGAGAATAATGCCCTAAACTCAGATGTGGCTAAAGAGAGAAAACATTTGGGCGCATGCGTGCTGTAGAGGTAGTTTAATCCGTTGAGGTCACCAAAAGAACTGGAGGTAGAAGAAAGGGATAAAGGGTTAAAAGAAGAAAATATGTGGGGCAGTAGAGCAGAAAGAGAATGTCAGAAACTAAATGGAGGGAAATTCTGACAGAGTGACGGGTTTTGTAAAGACTTTAGACGCTACTGTCTCCGCTGTTTGTGTTTCTCTCACCATGGGGTCCTGTCCTTCAAAATAAGACGGCTCTGTTTAAGAAGGGCCACACTGGGGCTACCAGGTCCCCGCAACAGAAAGCGTGTGTGTGCATGCCAAATCTAGAGAGTTGGAGGCTTGTTGCGCTTAAGTGTGCTCTGTTTTTCCTTTTGTTTTTGTTTTTTTAGGGTTTTTTGTTTTTAAAACTTTGTGCACATGTAAATACAAAAGAGGGAATTAGTTTTATAGAAGTGCGTTTGCGAGCATGTGATGGACTGGTTGAGTCGGTGCTATGCTGTGTGTGTTAATGTGTGCGTTTTCAGAGCATCTGAAGAGGCTTATTACCCTATTCACTCTCCAAGAGACAGACAGGTCCTCATTCAGTTTAAAAGTTCCTGTTTGTTTCAATTGAACACTTGATTATGTTACTTATTCTGACAGTCTATTGAAGCTGCCAGCCCAAATGAAGCAATCATTTATTTATGCGCAGAACAAAGGCACTGCCTGGCCCTGTTTTTTTTTGTTTTTTTTGGCACACTGTTCCCATCTACATAGCTTCCACTATGCTTATCCACCCTCACAATGCCTCACAATGCCTTGTAAAGAAAGATTTGAGGAGAGATTTTCCCATTTCTCAAACGCTGCTCTGTACCCTGCTTTAATTCGTAACACAGATTTTTTTGCAATGAAAATAACAAGCATAATGGTTTGAATTCCCTAACCTAATAACACTGTCAGTGCATCACGACAATAATGCAGTTTAAAACTTTTTCAGCTTCATTTTAAAGTTTGCGGGCAAGGGGGAAAAATAACAAAAACCACATTGCCTGTTAACTGTCATTTTCCTTGTTAAAGGACGTCTGTCACCTTTACCATACGTTTTTACATTTTTATTAAAATGATTTTGTCCTTTTAATTAAAAGAAAAGGGCCAGTAGTGTAATCTACAGGTCTAATAAGATAAAACATTTAAAGTCCTTTTTTTTCCCCTTAAATCCATCTCTTGCTCCCTTTCTTTCCATGTTACTTGTTACTTCCAGACTGTCCAGATGATTATGTAATATCATCTTGGGATACTTGCATGGTTTGTTAATCCATCACCTGCCCTGCATGTATGGCCATGGGTTCTGTACTATCAGTTCAGTTGACATGTTTGCCTTGGAAACACATTAATATAGGTTATCCATGTCTTATGGACTTAATCTGAATGCATGACCCAGCTACAGAACTGTGTGTGGAAATATGTGTGTGGAACTAGCGAGAGATATTTAACCCAGCTTCACACTAACATACACACATACACAAACACACCACCATTGATCCCCTTCTCACGCAAAGCCACTCAACACGAGGCAGCTCCAGCATTTTCAGCTCACTGCAGGTCAGCATTAAAAGCTCTAGCGCTACTAATTGTGCACTTATGTGATCCACATTCAGCTCTCAATCCTCCAAAAATAGCTCTTATACGTAAAATATACACAGGATTATTAAATAGTTTTGTAGCTATAGAGAACAAGTGAACTGCTTTTCAGACATTCTACCATGTTTTGTCATAAAGTATGCTTGCTTGTTGCTGCCTATACAACTACCACCATACAAATAATTGTACCCTTTTTTTATGTGCACTTTTTAAAAACTGAACGGTGTATATAAATTTTAAAAAAGCATGTTTTGAGATGACATACTAATGTGACTAACAAGCAATAACTTGCACTGCTGCACATAGTGCACTTCTGCCTGTGTATATCTGTTTGCTGTATTTTCAACCACGAAATTCCACTGAATCTAATACCCAGTTAATCCAGCTTCCACTCTTTCTTCTCCATTTTGCAGGATCTTTTAGAGGACTGCCTCCTTTACAGTGCTGTATCACTTCTAATCAATATACCTGTGCTGTGATTGTTATTGTTTTTTCTGCTTCTATGTGATGTTCTTATGCTTTTTTTTTATTTAAAAAAATCCACTCTGAACAATACAACTAGGAAAAAGAACAAATGAAGGCAGTGAAAAAAGAAACTATTTTTTTCTTCTGGAGTGGTATTTTAAAATAAACACAGGCTGTTAACTAAACAGGATATTAAAAGAGGTTTTCAAGTAGTTGTGACTTAAGTGCATTGAGGATTGCTCATACAGATGCTCATAATGAAAAAATTGTCACACTAAACATGAACATCAAAATGTATTGTTTTGAATATATACAAGAGTATACACATATTTAAATATATTATTCAAAATATCAAAGATTATCCAGATGCTAGAAATGTAGTTTTTGTTTTATTCTAATAAAACATAGATGCAAGTTGTAGCAGATGGATGCACAAGGCGGCTTAGATGGTGTTAGGACATGTGTGGGTGATCTGCTTCAGTTCCATTGTCACACTCTTGGCTCCCCACCTACATCTCTATCATTTCATTTGACCCTCTCTCCTACGCTTCTCAGTTTCTTTTGTTCTCACTTTCACACTTTCTCCGTGTCGCTCCTCGTGCAAGCGTTCCTATACTTTTTGGATGTTTCGTCGATCGAAAGAATCCTACCACAATGTGAGTGTGGGTGAATGTGTGTTTGCATTATCTGCAATGAGACATGGTCCTGTGAGAGTCTCTACATCACCTGTTGCCATGGTAGTTAAATAGGCAGAGAAGGAAAGGGAGGAATGGTGGGAGACAGGCAGGCAGAGGAAGGGAGGAGAGGGAAATTAGATGAGTGCATGCTCTAAAATAAACTGAGGAGGGGAAGGACTGCAAATAACAGGGAAAAGGGAGGAAATTGGAGATTCATACTTTTAGCTAAGTCATTTGGTTGAATAATACAAATTGCCCTGGAGTGCTATTTGTCTTTGAAGATTGGACGATTCATCACAAGTCTTAAAAATCTGTGATTCTTACAGTCACAGCAGTGTAATCATTGAGAAACATGGTGTAGCTGCGTCTCTCCACCCACACTAATGAAACAGCAGTTGCTGGTAATATAAAGCATAAGGCAGAGACAACCCGTAATTTTGTCTTTGTCCAGTCAGCCATGTCTGCCTTTGCTAGACAGCAGAGAAGAAAGATGTAATTTTAAGTAATTTCAGATTGTGTCATAGATGCTTTAACAGTTGTCTTCTTAGCATAGTTAATACCAGTAACCATTTGTTTACTCCTTTTTCTTCCTCTCAGTTTTTCTTGCAAGAATTTTGTTCACCATTTTCAGAAAGAGACGGTGTTGTTTTTTGTCTTAACTAATTAGTGGTAAGGGAGATCAAAATTTGTGTTACAAGTTTAGAGTAGGAAAAGGTGTGGATAAAGAAAATGAGCAAATCATGGCTGTTTCTGTTAATATAAATATACAGAAACAGCCGCATGCATGCATGCATGCATACATACATGCATACATACATATATACATAGCTATAATATGAATATAAAATATCAAGATTTTTGAGGTTTTAAATGGATAGAAAAGGCTGAAATCCATGTTTGTTGATTGCGCCAACATATCTTGTGCAAGGCATAAATAATTTTGCAGCTTGACTGGTACATCACAATAAAATGATAGCAGTTTGATTGAAAAGAAATCAAGGAATGTGCACCACTGGGTTTAACACACAAAGGACATATTGGATGTTTATAGTTTGGTTAAATAGTTTTTGTTGAACATAAAATGAAGGGGGGTGAGAGTCGATGAATGCTGATGTTGGAAGAGTGAAAAAGGAAAAGAAGAGGTAGAGGTGGACAAGTGCATGTCAGCATAATTGCGGGGAGTAAATGGGAGGCAAGAAAAATAAGAGATGAATACGGGAGAAAGGAGATAGGAGGAGAGGAGGAGGGGAAGTGAACGTGAAGGGGAATGCCATTTACGGCTTTGTCTGCTCCTCCCGACCGAACGACAGATAGACATGGATAAACGAACAACTGAATGAAAAGAGGAGAGGGTGTGAGAGAACGCTGCCCCTTCTTTAACTGTCTTTTCAGAGATTAGGGAGGAGAGCATCACAGTGTGCAGTTCATCTATTCATGGCCAACGCCTGCGTCTCTCACAAGCATGTGAGAGAAGAGAGGGAGCAGGCACATAGCCACAGAGGCACTGTGTGTGTGTGTGTGTGTGTGTGTGCATTTCTTTATGAACGCATTAATCACATGTACATTTTTATCAAATAACTATGGGATTAATTCTACTTGGTAAAAGTGGAGAAAAATTGGGCATCAGTAAGAAAACAAAAATAGAAAATAGGAAGTAAGCTAATGCAAGGAGAGTTAATATATCTACGTGACTCTGAACTGCAGTAATGCACTTCTGTTGCACAATAGAGCGGGAGAGACGGTGTGATTGGCTTTAATGTATGGAAGCATTAAAGCAGGATGCTGCTAACAGTCTTGAGTGTGTGGAGGGATCAAGTGGCAGGAGAGAGGCTGACGCAAACAGGAGCTTTTTAGTTTCCGCAGTAAGCAGGAAAGAAATGCACGATTTAGTTCTCATAGCTTAGTGGAGTGGGGATGTTGCAGGGATGTTATGTTTAAGATGGCTAATGGAAGTAGAGCTGATGTGGTCTGACAGCATTTGCGCTGCAGGGTCTGCCCGGCTCATTTGAGAGTGAGTTGTGTGTGAGACAGAGATTGGAAGAGAGGAAGGAAAGGAAATACAGAGCGTGTGATGGTGATGTGTCCAGATGGGCTTTGCTAAGGTTTAGAAGGCAAAAGCTTGATTTGTCTTCTCTAAATTCCCTCTCATGCATCAGAGGTGAAAGATGCGATATTTTCTACTAGTGCATCAAAAGTTCACCATTTTAGTACTGTTAATTTACAGGTTTGGCAGATTGGCGTGGTTTTATAGAGAAAGTGCTTAAAAATAACACATCAGTAAAACATATAATCTACACGTTATAGAGAATTTATTACTAGATTTAAAAATGCATAAATTTTCGACATTTCTAGGTTTAACAGCCGCGTAACCAATTTTCCGGCATCGAGATTAATATCTTAAAGCATGTTATTAAGTATTATATATCCAAATATCACTCTTCTGTGGTGAGGGGAAAAAACAATTTAGCTATTTGTGGAAGCTAAATACTAAAGTAATTATTGTGCGTTTGTTAGTCACGCACATCAGAATGTTAAATTAGACATGTTGGAAAAACACATTATTTGGCAGTTCGGAAAGCCATTTCATTGGAGGCTTTTGCTCTCCAGCCTGTCACCTTGATTTGACCACAACACAAAGCTGGTGACAGTTTCAGGAAGTGTGCGTGTGTTCGTCTGGGCTTCTCACACTCTAAACACTCTTTCCAATCCATTTGACTCCCTAATCCACCGAGAAACCGCCGCTCTTTTTCCCTTTGCACTCCAGTTTTTTCCCCTTTCTCTCCACCCCTCCTCCTACAGTTGAAGAAGTGTCTGAGTTTCTGCAAAGTTGGCTAACTGGATTTTCTACAAAATCCACATACGCGCACACACACAGACTGGCTAAATAGACTAGTCAAAGATATTAGAGCTCCAAAAACCAAATGGTCGTATTTGGATATGAATTTTGTTCAGGGTTTCCATTTAACTATTCTTGGCTGCTTTGGAGAGAGAGAGGAAAAGTAAGAAGAAAAGGGAGTTGGGCAACGAAAACAAATTTAATTCGTTGTATAGCCAGTCGGGCTATACGGATATCTGAAAAGTGTAGCGACACAAAGCAGCTCACCATCTGATTGTGTATCATTTACAAAAGACATGTTAGTGTGTCATAAGGAAAATAAAAATAAAAACGGCAGTATGTAAAAGTAAAGGCACTAATTTGTTGACTGTGGAGATGAGCTTTATATTCAGTAGTCTAAGGCAGAAGTTTATGTAATGTACATATAACATATTGTCACCATTTTATTGAGTTTTCTTGCCGTGCATTCACCAGGTAAGCCCCTTTTGGAGAGTGTGAGGAAGGAACTGCTTTGATCAGCTATAAACATTCCCGTTTCTCTTCAATCCTATTTTGTTTTCCCTAGTTTTTCATTTTTGCACTTTGGTCCTTTTATTTTTTTTTTAACTTCGACCTTTAAGGTAGTTTTTGCTGTCTATCTCCTGTTTTACCAAAAGTATTGCCTGCATTAGGTGAATGTTTATCACATGCCTCTTTCTTTTTCCCAGTTTTTCCTTTTTCTTTCTTTCTTTTTTCTTTCTGAAGCTTTTTAGTCGCCTTCCATTTCTTTCCCTCTCCCTCCCCCGGCTTCCTTTTGAGAGAGGGAGTAAAGAGAAAGAAACTTAATCCCTCTATTGAAAAAGAGGTGGACCAGTCAGGGGCCTTTTCTTATTTTCCTAAAAAACCCACTCTGGTTCTCATTCTTTTCACTCACACACACACACACACACACACACACACAGTCAACATGTGATTTTTTTTAATTTATTGATTTTTTTAATTGATTTTCCCCCACCATTGTCTGTGTTTGATGGATGGGTAAATACTGTGTGTTGTTCTAACTATTAGGACTTTAATATACAGGTTAAATTAAAAAATATTGTTAGTTTGGTCTAAGGGACTTTAAACTATACCATTGGGGGTGCCACAAATTCAAAAAGCATAAGGTTCCCATGCACAGCCATTGGTTCAGTGGCACTCATGCTGCTCTAAGGGCTCTGATGAAAGCCAAATTTGTGAATGTTAAAATGTTTCTCACAAATACAGATATTGAGTGACTGAGGTCAAACCAGCATTCATACCATTTTTAAAGCTGCGTGGGGGAGATGTCAAATTGAAGTATTGCATGATGGATGTTTGGTGACCATTTGATAACTGTAGACTTTTTTTAAGCTCTGCGTTTTGTGCAACTATGTTCTTGACTAGACAGTAATTTTTTTCTAACCTACTTTAGCCTTGATTATTCATTACAATACTTTAAATTCATCAAGTGACGACTGCGTCAGGGTTTTTTTTTTTTTTTTTTTAGCATGCCAAGCATAAAATCATAAAACATTGAAAATCAAATCAATAAATATTCTTTTTTTTTGTTTGTTTTTGTTTTCCCCCCAGCAGAAAGTAAGTGAACACTTACCTAAATTTATCTGGTCTTTTCATAAAAAGAGGGCCTGGTGTGAATCAGGTCTTGATCACAATGTTTAAGGAGTAGCATTGTGTAAAAAATAATAATAATAATAATAAAAAAGTATCAGATAAATATTTTTAAAGACTTGAATGTTAATAACCCTACCAAAGGCCAAACTCCAAATAGCAGAACTGCAGGACTTTTGTTTCCAAATGAGGTTACCCCAGGGTGACAGAAAAACACCTGCAGCGGTATCTAGCAAAACCTTTGTTCCTGTTGTCTATAAGAAAAGACACTGAATAATCAGACTGGTTTTAATGGGAAGACAACATAAAGGAAATCACTGTTATACTACAAAGAAAACCAAAGAAGTAGAACTGAAATGCACAGCGCTGTGCTTGGAGGAAAAAATGCAATGCACACCATGAACAACAACACCTGCTGACAGTGAAGCTTTATGAAAGGAGTGTCAAGGTCAGAGTCTAAGGGAACAGTCGATTTAAAATTGTATCCAGACGTTTTATAGGGGAGAGTCAGGGTGTCGGTGTATGACCGAAGCTTAGGAGCGATTGTGTGATGCCAAAAAAATAACAATGACTCAAAGTACACAATTAAATTGACACGATAATTCAGAAAGATAATTAATATTTTGGAGTACCGAAGCTAAAGCAATGACCTAAAACCAATTATGATGATGCTGGATGACCTAAATAGTGCATTTTAATTGAGACATGATGAACTAAAACAGTTTTGCGGGGGAGGAATGATTCAAAATTCCTCTTGCTTGTTGTCTGTGAAGCAGCTACAGGGAACGTTTTGTTTTTGTATTGTGGACTGTGTGCGCCTTTGTCCCTGTGTGAGCGGCTGTTAAATTAGTTTTCTGTAATTGTGGCTCAGTTATCTAAAGTCGAACTGCACTTTAGAATCAATTCAGAAATGCTGGGAATGCCAGAGGTTTCACAAATTTCTTTTCCAGAAGATGTGCTACTAAGGATTGACACACAGCTGTCAAAAGATATAAAATAAATGATAATTAGATTAGGAAACCACAAACTCTTTAGATTTTTAAATGACTGCAGCATTTTCCCAGCAGCTGCAGACAGCAATCTGTTGCACAATGTGTTTGCTCACTCATGGATGGTGTGTTTGTATGCATTAAATTGCATATTTCCCAGCAAATTTACTTGGGCAGAAACATGGCAGTAGTTTAAATAATCATTAGTACATAATCAGGTACTAAACTGCAACTGTTAGTTTATTTGTGATATTCTAATAACTTGGTCTTATTCATTACATATCAACAATTATCTATGTGCTGCTATACTGTAGACTGTAAGAGGGGTCCACCGTATTTGGTTTGTTTTTCATGTTTCTTAAAGGTAGGTTCCTGTTTTCTTTATAGTGCGACTTTATTCTTGCATCACATGAAGCAAGAATAGACTAAAAGAAATAAAACAATGCAGGAAGCTGATCCACTGCAATGGCTCTTATGGTTGTATCCTCTTCTCTCCACCCTCCTCATTCTTCCACATCTTTCCATGTCTTAATAGGTTGTCTTCTCCCCCAAGGCAGATTTGTGGGCTATTCTGCTTTCCTTTCCCTGTTCCACCATCATAACTGACACACAAAATGCCAAGCAATTCACTCAAGTTGCCCACCATGGAAGGCTGATCGCTGCCCCCCTCCTCTCATGCTGGGTGGCACAGTTAGACCACTTAATATCAATATTCTCTTTGTGGTGGGAGATGTGGGGGCAATTGCCCTGACTGCCAAAATAGTTGTGCACACACACAAGCTGACTTTTTCAGGCACGCAAGCCTAGCACAAGCACACACACTGGAAACACAATAAGTGGGACATAGGCTAAATACAAGACACATAGACACAAGTGCACATGTAAACCTACATGCACTGGCAAAATGGGCAGAATGGGGACATGTAGTAAAGGAGTTGCACACACATTTGCTGTAGAGTTAGTATGAGGAGAAGAAAGCCTGCAGTCGTCCATGCAGGCAGATACACACTCATGCAGAAAGCAGATAGTCGTCGTCTAAGTGTGGCCTTAGGCTCGTTGAGAGAGGTGGGAGTACATCAGATAAACAGATAAACATTTTCCCTTAAACATCATGTTGAAACTGAGGACCAGAACACTTTCAGATTATATTTATTTTTTTAAAAATGGCTCGGAAAGAATTATACTGCACTTTACTGAAAGACTGTGCACCAGTACGGAAACGGAGAACGCAAATGGTGAAGTGATACATTAAAGTATATTTAAAAATTAATTTGAGGAATTTACATCATAAAACACTTATCACAAACACTTCAACATAAACATTCAAATTAGCAGTGATGTTTGTGGCAGTGAGCCACAGTACTGTATAAGCCAAATCAAATCCTAAACTAAATTCCAGTGAGTGTTTTTGCAGTCTCTACATCTCTGACTGCCGACGAGAGGGACAGGGTTTAAGCTGCTGACAGTTGCAGCGTGTCTTGTTTGCATGTCTTCTATATTAAGCATGAATACATGTTTTCCTACATTAATAAAGATATCTGATAACACTGTCATTATCATCAGTTAACATCAGAGATAGCATTAGATGGCATTAAAGAATTTTAGAAGAGTGTCAATCAATTACATCAGTATCTCACATAACATCTTATTTCTGAGTAAAATCCTTGCAGTGAACATGAGTCCCGTCACACACTCGGAGCTCTCCGGTTTCAGCTGGCACCACCTGAACATATGTACCGTTTTTTTGTTTGTTTGTTTGTTTTTTGTAAAGAAAGAAAAGGAAAGTGAACGCGCTTACACATTTATTACACTGCATGTGCTGACTTTAATGCATATGGCAGCAAAGTTACTGAAGCAAATAAAATGAGTAAAAAATAAATACATAACTGCTGAAGTGATGCTCATGCTCTGTGTACTATCACATAGTTGAGGCATTTCCCTGGTAAAATTTGGTGTGATAAATACTTTTTTTTTTTTTTTTAATGGATCGTGAATTTTAAAAAAACAGGACAGTGAGTTTATAATACAAACTAGTTTTTCATGTTCAAATAAGAAGATCAAGGCACCTCCTAATAGTTCTGCCTTCAGTCTGATGTGTGTTTTGGTAG
Source organism: Hemichromis elongatus (assembly GCA_015108515.1). NCBI lineage: Eukaryota > Metazoa > Chordata > Actinopteri > Cichliformes > Cichlidae > Hemichromis > Hemichromis elongatus. The sequence continues at coordinate 5,713 of VUQR01013995.1, read as the reverse complement.
ATGCAATTTGTATACAAATCTGTCTATAATTTATTGATTAATCCTGCTAAAATCATACAATCTCCTTAGTAGAGGCAATAAACAACATAATTAAAATCCGGTTCCTAGTTGTGCACTGATGGTTAAATCTCCAGTGCAGCACACATGTTTGGATATGTTTCATATTTAGCCGAGTGTTCACTCTGGACTTCCCCATCATGTCATGAGGTTTGCATGTTATTCAAACAGAACTGTGTGCTCCTGTGTGGCTCGTGGAGCATCTTGGAAAACACTTAAGAAGCAAGATTACCTGAAATTTTCCTAAATATTACTACGGCAATATAGAAGGATCATTTTTCCAGGTCAGATTTCATATCATTGGCCACAATGCAAGCTGCTCATAAAATAGATTTAAAAAAAGAAAAGCATGGGTTGCAAAATTCATGAATTTGAGTGGTGGCGTGTGCGCACACTCACATGTGTCTCTGTGCAATACGCAAAACTGTGTCACACGTCTCATGCACCACTGCATCCATTTACTGGTGGAACATCTCCAGTGTGCAGATCTGGAACACAGCAATTGAGAACGATCAAAACATACTCGCAAGGCCTGACCTCACACAGAAATGAGCATAAAACACACACTCGCATTCACTGGTGCATGGATATTTGCACAAATGCTCTCTATATGAGGATGCGCTGTAGTTTTTATCACAAGCAATCAGTGCAAGTGTACTGTTCTGTGTCACACAAACACATTTTTCCTTTATGCACAGGTACAATGGAGTGTCATGTGCAGTCAAGCAAGTGTATTGTTTCACAGCTATAGTCTTCATTTATTACTGCCATGGTTTTTCTCTGATTTCTTTCCTCTCTAGTAAAAGATGCTCTGAAAGCTCCGTTTTAGTGCTTTCAATGACATGAACTTTGAGTGAATGCAGGTCACTTCATGTAGACACACCTCCCTTACTGTTCACATCGCACACACAATGTTATTAAAACTTACTCATGGGTGTGTCTGTAAAATAGTATTATGTGCACAAGTTATGATATGTGACTGTTTTTATATGTAAATAATAAGTAAGTATATATGAGTTTAATTATACTGGTAATTTGTTTTGAGATCTTCTAACCAGCACCATGAAGGTCAAAAGTCATTCTTAAACCGTTAAGTCTGTCCCTACAGGGAGCAGGGTATATAATCTCCCGTGTGTGAAAAGCCCCGCTGTTTGTTTGCTCATTTTACTGACAAATGGCTGTAGCTCCAGCCTTCAGTAGTCTGCCTTTGCTGTCCCCAACTTCAAAGAGATCTGTGGTAATATGATTGCAGCTGTACATATTTCATAAGCCTCTAACTGCTGATGAAATACTGAGTAGTCGTGTAAATTGCAACAGAAAGATTACTTGCTATCCTTCTCGCTTTCCCTCCATGTTTGATGTCTATTTCTGGCTAAATATGAGCCTTCTCATGTGTGCTGCTGATAGCATTTTACATCCTGAGCCTGTGTGTGAATATATATTTATATGACTGTGCATGTGTTGGGATCATGAACATACATGTCATGTTTAATAACAAGCCTTTCATGCTGATTAACACTGATTTTAGTGTTGAATACCAGCAGTACGAAATGTCTGTTTAGAGGTATTGCTCTGAGAGGAGGATGTCACCATTTCATTTGTTTATTTTTTTCCTCTTTTTCTCCTCCAAAGCCTTTTCACCCAATGGTAAACCTGGTGTGCAGTGCTGATCTGAGGATGTTCCTGTGTGCCCTGTACGCTCCAGTCTGCACTGTATACGGCCACGTTTCCATGCCGTGCCGATCCCTTTGCCAGCGGGCCAAGGATGAGTGCCACAAACTCATGGAAATTTTTGGTGTAGCCTGGCCAGATGATATGGAGTGCAGCAGGTATGAATCTGCTATATTTTAAATCAACTTAATACTTAAATTTTCAAATCTTTCATTATTCTCCTTCCTTGTCTCACCTTTTTAACCTAGATAACTTTATGTTGTGATTTCTTACCTTGATGTCATTGTGGAGGCTGTTGTTGGGGTGTATCATATTTATGCAAGAAACAGTGTCCAACATTGAGTGATACGAAGAAATGTCTCTGGGAAAACTCATTACTGGTTTAAGGTGCTCAGTCTTTATATATATGTTTTTTTGTTTTGTTTTTTTAAAACCTTTTTTTGGGCAGGTTCCCAGATTGTGACGAACCCTATCCGCGTCCAGAGGACCTGCTTACAGGCTCTGAACCCACCGACCAATCATCCTTGACCGTCCAAAGAGATTACGGTTTCTGGTGCCCCAGAGAGCTCAAGGTCGACCCAGACCTGGGTTACACTTTTATGGGCAGGAAGGACTGTTCTGCCCCATGTCCCTCAATGTTCTTCAACCAGCAGGAGCTCACCTTCATCCGATACTTCATTGGAGTCGTTTCTATTGTCTGTCTGTCCGCAACGCTCTTCACCTTCCTGACATTCCTCATTGATGTTACAAGGTTTGAAAAGCTGAATGTAGTGAAATAATAACTCCAGTCTCTTTTAAAATAAACATTTCTTTGAAAGTATTAGTGTCATTGCAGTGGAAAAAGACACCAAGTGATTTTCTTTTATCATCCTCGATAGGTTCCGGTACCCTGAGCGGCCAATCATCTTCTATGCTGTGTGTTACGTCATGGTGTCACTGGTGTTCTTCTTGGGTTTCCTGCTGGAAGGCAGGGTCGCCTGCAACCCTGTCAGCCCTTCCCAGTTCAGAGCATCCACCATAACACAGGGCTCCCACAACAAGGTTTTAGTTCATTTTTATGGAATCTGAAAAGAAAACCTGCCAGATTTAAAATCGTCAGCACATCAGTGACTATTTATTGGGCTAAAAACTTCAAAACTAGATTTTAAATGATTTATTTTGTGGTTGAATAATGAGCGTTACAGATGTTTATTTAGCTAATGATAAAAATACTTATGCTACACTTTAAAAATGCTTGTCTTATTAACATAATTACTGCATTGTGTAATAAAGATAATCTATCTACTGACTTAGCGCACACGTATCATGAATTTACTTTTAACCACTATATAGTTGCAGATTTATAGTTTTGCTCACCTTTCCCAAATGATTAATTGATCACAGGTTTTTCCTCCTTTATTTCTCTCTCAGGCATGCACCCTGTTCTTCATGGTTTTGTATTTCTTCACTATGGCTGGCAGTGTGTGGTGGGTCATACTGACAATCACTTGGTTCTTGGCCGCCGTGCCTAAATGGGGCAGCGAGGCCATTGAGAAGAAAGCCCTCCTCTTCCATGCAATTGCCTGGGGCCTCCCAGGGGCCCTGACCGTCACCCTGTTGGCCCTGAATAAAATTGAGGGAGATGGGATCAGTGGAGTGTGTTTCATAGGGCTGTATGACATAGACGCCCTGAGGTGGTTTGTTCTGGCACCGCTCTGTGTCAATGTGGCGGTGAGTACAGTTCAGGAGATAAATGAGTGAGTGGGTGGATGAAAGAAGTGGTGAGTAGGATTGATGTGGTGTGAACCGATTAATGACTGCATGAAATAATGCGTGTGGACATTGGGAGAGATGGATTGGTGAGCAATGATGGGTGGTTGGTTAAATGCCATTTAGACCTGTCTGTCAGTCACCCAACTTTTAAAAGAGTGCTTTTTTTTAATGCTTCTGCCGCTATCAACTTAACTTCTCATCTATCTTCTGTCAGGTTGGCGTCTCCCTGCTTTTAGTGGGCATTGTCGCTCTGAATAGGGTGCGCATGGAAATTCCTTTGGAGAAGGAGAACCAGACCAAACTAGTCAAATTCATGATCCGCATGGGAGTGTTCTCTGTGCTCTACCTGGCTCCCTTGTTCACTGTGATTGGCTGCTACATATACGAGCACACCTACCGGAAGATCTGGGAGAAAACATGGATGGAGAACAACTGCAGGCGTTATCACATCCCATGCCCATACAAGGTAAAGGATGAAAATAAGAACGTGCATGAGAATGTGATGGTGTTAACCTCACAACACTGTGTCATTCCTTACTAGATGATGTAATAATATAGTGAAACTTTAGAGAAGACACTATCTGTGCTTGTGTATGCACAAATCATTTTTACAGCTGCCAGCTGTTGTGCTGCAACTTTATACTTGGATAGCCTGTCTTAAGAAAAAAAGTGAGTGGCTAATCAAATCTGGTACTCTACAGTGTGAAAACACATGCCTCCTGTTTTCTCAGCTGCAAACAAATATCAGAGCTCTGTGCTTCTCTGTCACTCACAGTTTTTCTGTGCTGTCACAAATTTGGATGGTGAAAACCTGCAGGTGCTCTGTTTTGAGGAATCTGTGTTCCTTACTGGGGAGGGAGCTAATCTGTGTCTTGGGAAAGAAAAGTGTAAGACTACTAAACATATCATAAATAATGAGTGAACAAGATAACTTCTCCAGTGAAAGGGGTTGACATCAATATATAGCCTCCATTCATGGACTCCTCAAATGGTCAGGATTCCCAAGTTGTGAAGTCATCCCACCAACTAAAGTGTGTTTATGTGATTTTTTTTACCGGTAAGTCAGAATGGGGGGACAACATGGACCAGCAAAAAGGCAAAGTACTGCAAAATAAACAAAGTATTCATAGCTGCTTTTGATACATAGATAACCTGTCTTACAAAGATTATCTGTAAACTTATAATTTTTAACTAGTATAAGTTGGTGTATTTGAGCAGCACCTACATATTGCGTCACAACCTGGCTTGTAGTTCGTAACTAGGAAAGAATCATTTATTTTATGGAACATAATTAAAAAGAATGTGTTTGTCAGCTGGTCAGTAGTGGGTGTGTGGCAGTCTGTAGAAGGCAAAATAACCCAAGAACACGTGCTGTAGCTTAGTTGATCTACTTCAGGAAGCTGGTATTTAAATCAGGGCAGTGAGCAAAAGAGACTTAAAAAGATGGAGCTTTTATAACCAAGCTCCCTGGGCCCAGGTGTAGCTCATACAGCCTGTTATTCAATCTGCACCTGCAGAACAAATCACAGCACAAACCGCAACACAAAACCCCAAACACAGACACATCCACCAGCTAGGGGTCATCACAGTTGTTACACTGTTATAAATAACAATGCAATAAAGGAATTAATCAAACTTTTCTTCCAACTATTTTCAGCCAATTATTTATTTTCATCTGCCGTGGTATATTGTTTAATCTTTGGAGATTTTGTCGCGTACCACCAGAGAGAGTACCACTAGTGGTACGCGTACCACAGTTTGAGAAACTGTGTTATATCCAGTCTTTAAAGGTCTCAATACTACTACCTAGAGCTCTGTATATACAGATAATGATCACATTTTTACTTTTTCCTTTAAAAATTTCAACTGTTATACATTCCAGTACATTATCATTTATTATCCTCATCTTATCCACCACATTAAATTTTAAGGATTTGTCCCAATATAAGGCCACTCCTCCTCCACCTTTGTTTTGCCAACTTATGAATGTGAACTAATAACCCTCCAGTTCAAAGTATGTTCCTTTTTTCATATTAATCAAGTTTCCAATGAGGCAATGACACTAAATGGATGTGAAAACAAAGACACAACAACTTACAAACAGGTCACTTGCCATATTATAGAAGTATAGAAAAAAGAGATGCAGGCTACCCAGGTGGAAGCTGTGGCTGAATACAGTACTGAAGAAATAGGAATGTAATATGTAAAAGGTCTGTGCTCATCTGAGCCTCAC
>VUQR01013994.1:0-18221 GCA_015108515.1 Hemichromis elongatus | reverse complement strand
TTGGGGAAAGATTTATTTTTTTTTTTTTTTTTTGCACCTATCTGAATACGGTGGAAAAATCCGCAAACTGCAGGATGGATGCTATCAAGATGGCGAGGGCTGAAATCCCTGGTGACATGCTGCCTCAAAAGAGGCGTTTTCAGGGATGTATAGTAGCTGCTGTGCCTAATAAGTAGACATGCACTGAATAAGTCAGTTATGAATCCCAGGTCATAGAAGTTTTTTGCAGAGTTGGGCAGATTATTATAGAAAGCGTGCTCCCTTACTGACAGTGAGCCATCTCGAATATTGACATTTATACTACGTGTGTTTCAGGTTGACGGCCAACGTAACAGGACAGGATTGTCTCCAGGACCTCTGGTGGGCCTCAATGTTTTCAACCAGCTCTTTGTAGGTGGATATAATGAGTACACCCCTGAACTACTGCCACTTGGCTCCAGGTTCCGTCATGGCTTTCAGGGTAAGACTGCTACGGCTTTATTAGAACCAAGCGTCGCTATCTGGAATAAGAGCACTGGGGCTTGGAGTTTCTCCCAGGATCTCTGTCTTTTTGTAAGCAGAGGGGAAGGTGTGTAATGAAAAGGGAGTTACAGGCTCAGACTGTGTATGAGGCCGGAACAAAGCTTTGAGGTTGATTGTATCTGCGCCCTGTAATTGCTTTGCACCCAATACAGTGTGTTGTGTGTAAATCCATTCCTGTGCTGATAAGTCACTTGAACAAGGGTGCTATCCAAATAATCTTTGTCATCATCAACATCTTTTATGCTTTCTCTCAGGTGACCTCATGTAGGAATGCTTTTTGGAGAGCATTCATATTGCCTGCTAATGTGCAGAGCTGTGACGCAAAATTGCCATGACCGTAATGATGACAACAGCTATGAATATCATCACGACCATATTCGGCAGTCTGTGCACTACAGTGAACCTTGTTATTATAAAATATTGTGGCAGATCCATTTGGGGTGAACAAAAGCTTTTTATTTTTAAGGACTTGAGCGATTTTGTGTGTTTGCCTATTCATCATCATCTGATTCATTTTTCTACTCGCCAAATAAGCCTTCAAAAATCAAATCAGCTGTGATAAAGCATCAGTTTGCCCATGCGGTATTAGGCTATCGCAGTTCCCTGTAATGCTAAGCACTACCGGAGACAGGCAACACTGGTGGAACCATAACCTTTCTACTCAGGATGTAATGAGAACTCATGAGAGCCTAATCAGATCTGTGTGACCTTCATCGAGCCCTAATCATGATGGCTGGCAGTGAACACACTGATAATGCACTTCACTCCCAGTTATCAAAAGATCCACACTCCCCTGTGGAAAGAAGGAAGAAGAGGCTGTGTGAGTAAAAAAAAAAAAGAAGTAAAAAAATCAGGTAGTCAATTTAGGCTGTTGATCAAATATACAGAAATGGGGATGTTTATCGAGCCTGGCGTTTGAAAACTCTCTGATTTCATTCTGCTTTGATGCTGAAATGCTTTTTATTAGATTCCCTAAAAGATTTTGAGCTTAATTACCTTTCATTTTTGGACTTGCAAAGATCAGGGACATTAGAAAATGTTATTTTAAAATCATTTTTCCCGTTTTGCAAATTAAATGTTTCCCGACAAAAGAACTTTGCCACGCACACGGAAAGGCTCGTTCGACTTCAGACCTCGGCTTTCGAGGTTCTTTTACAAGAAGCGATGCGCTCCCAGCTGAAACAAAAATAATTATCTCGCCTAATCTTCCTTATGAATCTGCTTCGCTTTTTGATGGTCTGCGTTTCCAGCACCACAACCATCACTCGAGTCTGCCAAGCAGACAGCATCATGCCATGAATATTCATGAATGAGCGTGACATTTCCCCTGCATCCTGTTTATGCCAGTGACTAATGCAGCAGAGAGAAGGGAGTCTGCATGTGCAGATGACTACGAGGGTTGTGTTCAGGCCTTATATTTATAGAAGGCCTTGTGCTTTGCAGGTGCAGGCCAAAACAAATATTGTCCTGATAAAATTGAATTATGAAACCAATAAGCAAATGTGATGAGGAAGAGGCGTGATGGCATGATTTCATGGGGGGGAAAACATTGGACTCGAATCATTCCAACTCAGGCATCTTGGATGCGAACTAGACAAACTGCAATCTGAGAGTTACCATCTAATAAAGTTTTGTGGGTTTAAGTGTAAGTCTCCCAGTGTGAAACCCTCACATGATGAAATAAATACCCATCAAAGAAAGTCATTTCAAACCGTGCACGCATTGTCAGACGTGTTTTCGTTTTTGTTGGGCAGATTTTAGTATGCATACCTTTTGATCTCAATACAAAGACAGTAAAGCGTGTTGCGTTTCATCTTATAATTTCCTATTAAGGAAAGACCGGAGAAGGAGACTGAAGATGAAATGAAACGCGCCTCCAACTTGTGCTTTCGGGTTATCTCACGATGCGTTTGTTCTTTTCAAAGGGTGCATTTTCGATGTGCACTTTCGCACAAGGAGAGACCGAAAGTTCCAAGCTCTGGGGCAACCTGCGGGTCATCCAGCCTTTGGGCGCAGTGTGGGTCAGTGTGGCGTCACCCCTTGCGTTCATGTTAAGTGCAGGAACGGTGGGACGTGCGTGGATTCCGGTTCATCTGTGTAGTAAGTGCAAATTAAACTCTACGTGAGCTCATTTTCCAATTGCTTCTAATGAGTCCCCTCATGAATAACACATGTAGGTGTTATTAATGAGCGCAATACGGTAAACAACGCTGTGCTTTATGTATATTTCCATATGCATTATAACTATGCTTCAATAACAAACAGAAAACCCTTTTTGCTGTGTGAATGCTGCAGACGGAGACGACAGTGTTTACAACCTTTAACACAGTGTTTGACTGTGCCCGTCTGCAGTTGCCAGTGCCCATTTGGATGGAAGGGAGCGCTCTGTTCTGAGACCGTGTCTGTGTGTGATGTCGAGCACAGCCCCCCTCCTTTGTGCGCCCACGGCTCCACCTGCATCCCTCTGCCGAATGGCTATACCTGCCAGTGCCCCCTGGGAGCAGCAGGACTCTACTGTGAGAAAGGTTGCCTCAATGAAGCTGTGACCCTTACCTGCATCTGTTATATTTTTATTAATATTTTTAAATAAGTCCTTTGCTAATAAATTCTTTAGCTGCTAAACTGTTTTTTTCTGTTCAGCTGTGACCATCAGTGATCCATTCTTCAGTGCTAACCTCTCCTCGTGGATGTCATTCCCATCGACGAGTATAAGACACAGGACTGATTTGCAAGTGCAGTTCCGGCCTTTATCGCCTGATGGCATCCTCGTCTACATTGCACAACAACTCAGTGCCAGAGCTGGTGAGGACAGTTAATATTTGGGGAATTTTTGCTTTAACTAGCAATGTGTTAATTAATATGATTTCTGTTATATATTAGGCCATTTGCTCGTTTACCTATTTAAATCTGTCCTGCCTTCACAGCACAGATTACACATACCAGTTTTTCTGTGTAGCTAATAGTTCGTGGCAAACAAAATTTGCATTTAAATTTAAATATGTTGAATATAATTTCGGTGTTAAATATACTTATTACATGCTCATATTTGTTTTCTTTAAGCCTGACCTTAAACATGTAGAGTCTTGTTCTGACATTGTGCTTTGGTTAGCAAGCGTTTCTTAAATTATTACGTCAAATTGTCTCTTTGTCGACTGTGTATACGAGTATTCTGCTGAGAGTGTCATATCATTGATAACAAAAACTGATGGAACAAGACCAACGTAGGTCAAAGTGAAACTTTTATCTAAGTATTGGAGTTATTAATCATGACACACATGGTGTTTTTTAATTCATCAATGAGTACTTTATTTGTGGTAATCAATCCATGCTGCTCTGACAAGTTGAGGGAGGATAAAATAAATATGTCTTCAGTTCAACCACTTATATCCCACCAACATATTCACCTGTGAGAGCGCCATGAGATACAAAGAGAATGTATCCTTTATTTTTTACATACAGTTCAGACTATAGGGGGGGTTTGTATCTAATTTTAGCATTGTACCGCATCACAAGTGATTTTAAATTATTTACAATGTTTTTGAAGTCTCTCTGCCTTCACTTTTGTCTTCAGTAACTGAAAAGCGTGCTTTATTGGACTGAGATCAGGTGAAGAATATTCCATTTCTTTGGCTTCAGAAACTCTTGGGTTGCTTTTGCTGTGTGATTTGGCTCATCCATTTGTGAAGCAGTTTAGTTTCCAGCATCTGACTGAATCTGAGCAGAGAGCATAGCCTCATGCACTCCAGAATTCATCCTGCTACGTCTATCAGCAGTCACATCAACACCAGTTACGCCCGCAGCCATATATGCCCATGCCATAAAATTGCCTCCATCATGTTTGACAGATAATGTGGTGTGCTTCAGATCATGAGGTGCGCCTTTTCCTCTCCATGGTTTTCTGTTTCCTATCATGTCGGTACAAGTTAATCTTGGTTTCATCTGCCCAAAGAATTTTTTCCGGGCTCTTGTAGATGTTTTCTGGCAAAGTCTTATTTGGCTTTCCTGTTCTGGCTTTCAGTGCTTTGCACTTTGTTCTAAACTCTCTGTATTTCCATTCGTGAAGGAGTGTTCTCGACTTAGTTTCGATATTGTTTAGTTGTTTTTCTCAACCATCCACTTTAGTGCATTAACTCTTTGAGTAATACACCAAAGTTTCTGAGACTTGATTTGGCCACAGGTTTTTGCTGTTTCTCTGCTGGAATTATTTCTCCTTCTCCTGCCATTAACATGTATTTGGATCTTCTGTTCAGTTCCAAAGAAAAGCCACCAAATAAAGTTTCAAAATTTTGAATCGACTCCAGTGCTTTTATGTATTAATCATATGTGTGTCACCTGGCCATGAAACAACTTACAGTCAGTTGTCCAATTACTTTTGAAAATAAAACTTACGTGAAACTTCTTTGAAACCCTTTGAATTAAAGCTGAACCTTTGTATTTCAATTTAGAATACACTATGGCAAAGAGAAAAAAATACTGCAAAAATGTAATTAAATTTTAAAAGTCACTGGTCAAAAACTTGTGGATGTAACTGTATCTATGTCTAATGTTTAGTTTTTAAAAAAACTAATAATAATGCCCTTAATCAAAAGACAGTACTGTGAATCTAATGTTAATACTAATCTTCACCACGGTAAAACTAAAATGGTAAATGGCCTGTATTTGTATAGTGCTTTACTAGTCCCTAAGGACCCCAAAGCACTTTACACTACAGTCATCCACCCATTCACACACTAGTGACGGCAAGCTACATTGTAGCCACAGCTGCCCTGGGGCGCACTGACAGAGGCAGGGCTGCCGGACACTGGCACCACCGGGCCCTCTGACCACCACCAGTAGGCAACGGGTGAAGTCTTGCCCAAGGACACAACGACCGAGACTGTCAGAGCCAGGGCTCAAACCGGCAACCTTCCGATTACAAGACGAACTGTTAACTCTTTGAGCCACGATCACCTCGTAGAAGAAATTTATTTTTCAAATAAGTTACTCATATTTTTTTTTCCACAGGAGACTTCTTCTGCCTCTCCCTGGCATCCGGGTTTGTCCAGTTGCGATACAATCTTGGGGACGGCACACACATCCTGCAGTCCTCTGAACAAGTGGACTTAAGCGGCAGGACCTGGCACACGGTCAAGGCTGGCCGAACTGGTAACCAAGGCTTCCTCAGTCTGGATAACAAGGAAGTTAAAGAAAATGTGACTGAAGGCATGGCCACACTTGACGCTGCTACTGACGTCTTCGTCGGAGGCGTGTCGACTCTGAGCTTTGTCTCCACGGATGCAACTGAAGGGGATCCGGTGGGCTTCACTGGTGGCCTGCGAGAGTTTACACTCAATGATCGAGAGTTTGAGTTAACAGAGAGGGGAGCTTTAAGTGGGGCCAACATAGGTGACTGGGATGGGACAGCCTGCGGGTATAAGGTGTGCCAAAATGGAGGTCACTGCAGGGCAACAAGTAGTGACTCGTTCACTTGTATATGTCCGCCATTATGGACTGGTTCTGTGTGTAACCAGTCTGTGAGCTGTGTAAACAACCTTTGTGAACATGGCTCCTTATGTGTGGCGTCTAGTGTCACCTCATATCGCTGCATTTGCCCCTTAGGGTGGAGCGGGAGGTACTGTGACAAGGAAATGTCCACAGGCACTCTGAAGTTTGTTGGAAACTCTTTTGTTAAATACTGGGACTCTAAATACAACACAAGAAACTTAAAACACACACAGGTTTCTTTCAGCTTTCTCACAGTCTCCAATGACAGTCTGATCATGTGGATGGGAAAGGCTGAACACGAAGATGATGACTACCTTGCAGTTGGACTTGAAGGGGGCCATCTTAAAATAACAGTCAATCTTGGAGAAAGACTTTCCCTCCCATTGATCTTCAGAAATCTCTCTCTCTGCTGTAACAAATGGCACAATGTCTCCATATCTCTAAATAGCACAGTTATTCAAGTGTCACTGAACAGCCAAGTGATCCTCTCTGAAAATGTAGATCCATTTGAGCGATATGTAGCCTTAAACTACGGGGGGCAGTTTTACATTGGAGGGTTTGAACTGTACAGAAACATATCAGTTGTGACCTTGGGAATGTTTTCAAATGGCTTTAGGGGGAATCTCAGAAATATTTGTTTGTTTGGAGATACCAAGCAAGGGTTGCTTCTTAAAAAGAGTGAAGGTTTTAATATCTATGATGGCAATGAGTAAGTGAAACTGCAAATTCTGGTCTTTACAACAGTAGGAAATGTACCTTTTGAGATTGTTGATATTGTGTTTTTGTAGTATTTACAGTCATATGAAAATCTAAGTGCACCCTTACTGCCTCCGTGTTCTTTATACAGACCAAGATGGAGAGTTTGGCTATAATGCACTGTGGCACATTTGCTGAAAACCAAACAGCATGTCAACACAAACATCTCAAACCAACTGTTAAGCACGGTGGTGGAGGGGTGATGATTGGGGCTTGTTTTGCACCTGCAGGACTCCTCTGTATAACTAACTATTCTAGAGTCAAATGGGAGGCAGTCTGACAGCTAAAGCTTGTCCAAAATTGTGTCACGAAACAGGACAATGATCTCAAGTACAGCAGCAAATCTAAAACAGAATCAATCATCTCAACCTGATTGAAATGTTGCGGTGGGAACTAAGAGAGCTGTGCAAAAACAAATGCCCTCAAAAATCTGTTGTAATAAGAGTCATAATTCTTTCATAACAATGTGAGAGACTGATAGTCATACAGAGTAGTTATTTAAAGTCATTACTTGAAGTACTTGCTGCTAATGGTGGAGAACCACCATTAGCAGCAAGTACTGAATCGTGGTGTGCACTTAGTTTTTCACAGTACCTCGGTAGGTCCTGTAACCTTCCTTAATCAGGTAACTGTAGGTTGCATTGTTTTTTAAAGCAAAGGAATTTTACTACTTTGTTCTTCAACTCTGTACATACCAGTATACAGTTGCACATTTAAAGTGTTAAAGGATAAATTAAATTCTGATTCCTTGGCTGACTTTTCTGATTTACATCACTTTCCAAACAAAAGGTAAAACTTAACATAAACACCCATCTACCAATCTGTTAATCCATTTTCTTACACTTATCAAGAGCTGACAAAAGGGCCAATCATTCACAGTTACATCATACCTATGAGATGATGGATTCAAACCAAGGACCTTCTTGCTGCGAGGTCGCAATGCTAACCATCTAGCTCCACCACATACAGACCACTTTGATTTTGAAGGGGCCAGATGAGTGACAGATGTTTAACCACACATTAACCCCTGAGATATCTATATATCTATATAAAAAAAGTACAACTTCAACAGCACGTCTCACTTTTTCTACATGATAAACATGAAAATACGGAAAATGTTCTGGTAACTCAGTATTTGTTAATTCACAGAAAATATTCTTTTACCAAAATTTCTATAGACTGGTGAAAAACAAGAACATTTCTATCATTTGTTTCTTTATTACTTGATTCCTTTAGCAAGAATTGCTACTGGGTGGGTGGGTGGGTGGTGGGGGGTCTTTATCAATAGGAAAAGCTGTAAAAGTTACAGTTGTAAAAATACACTTTACTCAAAAACATATAACTTCCTTCACTTTTCCCAGTCCTCTAGCGGGCCAGATTGGAGTCTTTGCTGGGCCAATTCTGCTCCCCAGGCCTCATGTTTGACACCCCTGAACCCTAATACATTTTTTTAGAAAAAGAATTTTTTTAAATAATTAACAATAAAAAAGAATCAGCTTTATTACGAACTGTACAATAACACAGTGCAAAGGCACACTTCATCTCTAATGTATATTACAGCCAACATGTACATACTTTCTCAATAGAAAGCAGGTTTATAAAATATTTAAGCAATTTAAAAGAAATGTTAAAAAAAACAACAAAAAAAACAAGCTGCTGTTTTTAGTCAAATACCTTCTATTACATTCAGGCCAAATGAACTCAGCATAAATCATCCAAGTGGTCCACTTGTTTGTTGTTATGGTGCCTTCAGACCCAAACAAATCAGTACAGCAGCTCAATATGAACAACATATTTACAATAAAAAGTTTAAAAGTTAAAAATGTTTCAATATTGAATTTTTTCTTGGTCTTAACAGAACTCATCCATAATATCATAATTCCACTGAAATTATATTATTTTGGCTTGTACACTGAGTAACATAAAAATGTAACTTTAGTGAAAGACACGGCATACAGATGCAGACTGGCGCATAAAACAACAACTCCACCAGCACCAACCAAAATGGTTTGTACCAGCTGTGAGACCAACAACAACTGAACAGTCCTCCTGAGAGCCCCAAACGCTCTCTGAACAAAATTATGAGTAACTGTCTTTTGAACTTCTCCGTCCATTCTCGTAATCGGAGTCCCGTCTATGTCTGTGTCTGTCCTTGTGACGGCTGACGTAGTCATCGCTGTGATGCCTCTCTTTCCTCTTCTCACCATAGCGGTCATCTGAGTGTCCGTGGTGTCTAGCCCTCTCCCTGTACTTGTCATCATAGCTGCGATCGTGCTTTTTCTCCCGCTCGTGATGCCTGCTCTTTTTACCGTGAGAGGACTCCCTGTGGTAGCTGTGCCTCCCGTAGTCTTTGTCTTCTGTGTTTCGCGGCCTCTCCCATGGGTCACTGTATCGCTCCTCTAGACGCTTGTAGTCTTTGTCCACGGATGAGGGTTGGCCAGATGGTTCAGAGCAACTCTCGGGGTACTGTGACTGAGGTCCAGGAGGAGCTTGTGAAGTGCTGTCCTGAGCCCACTGCATGCTATGGTTCTGGTTCTGGATGTGAGGCGTGGGTAAAGTATTAGGAGGAGGGGCAGCTGGACAATTATAGCTGCCAGATTCCTGAGGCTGTTGCTTCTGCAAAGAGGAAGGTCTTGTGCTGTTGTTTACTGGGAGAGCTGGTGCCATTGCTGGGTTATTCTGGGACTGAGAGGCTCCTGTTTGACACTCTGCTTGAGTTCCTTGGACCGTGGGAGGATTCACTGTCTGAGTCACTAGAGCACCAGCCTGCTCTACGCCAGGCTCATTCCTTTTACAAGGAAACGACTGAACGGCTGTTTGACTTTGTTCTTCAGCTTTATGCTTGGCCTGAGAGAGCTGTAAATATCCTTGGTGAAATGGGACGATTAGATCATTCCTAGTGCTGCTCAACACAGGAACCGGTTTAGGGCTGGAAGGATCTGGGAGGCTGGCTTTATCCTTTTGTGGCACCATTGTTTTATCTTCATTCAAAGTGGAATATGCTGAAGATTTTTTCAATATTCCACTTAAAGGAGGTTTTGAGCTACTTGTGTGATCTGCAGCAGACTGGGATTTTGTCTGCGACAAAGAATTCCCTTCAGTTGTTTCTTTTTCACTTTCAGACAAAAGGCCAGTGTCGCCTTTGTTTGCAGACGTAGCACTGCTATTTTCAGTCCTTGGAGCTGCTGACAGGCCTGCCAGGAAGTCTTCAGTCGATACATCTGGAGGCTTATCTTTGAGTGAGACAGATGTACCGTGGCTCCCTACTGCAGCTTTCTTTTCCAGCGAGTTGGTAGCAGCTGATGTATCAGATGGGCTCGATAGCTCTGGTTCAGTTTTAGCAGGTTTAGCTTCTTTTTTCTTGATGACAAAGCGCTCTCGTGGGGCAGCAGCTGTTGGACTTTTTGAGTTCCCAACTGATGTCTCTGGTTTTGGAGGAGGCTGAGTCTTCAGGGGATCCTGTGCTGTAGTTGAGGGTTTAAACCCAACATCAGGCAGGGGTGGTAATTCTCCACCCCAGCCTACTAGCACACCTGGAAGAAAGCGAAGGGGTTTCTGGGGCTCCTGATTGTTGGTCTCCTCTGGTGCAGATGTTTCTTCAAAAGACTGTACAATAGGTTCGTCGACATCTTCAGTAGTGTTAAGTGGTTTTTCCTTCTCCTTTTGAAGTGCACTAGTCAAGGAAGAGAGGAAAAATTTCTCATCCTCCTCTTTTGCCCTGGTGTCTTTTGTGGAAATGGTCGCAGGCTTTATTTCGGGAATAATCCTTGCAGATTCGTTCACATCCACAGTAAGAAAATCCCTTTTCGGTCTCTGGCGGATAATAAGTCCAAGGAGGAGGTTTCCACGATTGCTTTCTAAACCTAAGAAATGAAAAAATTAAGACTGAACATTAAAAAAAAGTTTATTAAATTTAATGAGAAAAAAATAATTGTGTTCCAGTTACCTGGCCCGTCAAAGGGAACAAGCTGATGTGGAACCTTTTCTGTGGCACCTAAAGGAATGAGGTACATGTCCTTCACTTGTTTTAAGTTATTGGACACCACCCCAAAACGCCTACGACTGCTGAAGTAGGCATACAAAAGCGTGTAAGAGATCTCATCTTCCTCTGTCTCAGGGGAGAAGCGAATCAGGCACACTTCCTTTAATAAAACAAAAAGCTTGTGTCAGTAAAATCTGTAACTCATGAATGAACCTGCTCCACTAAAAATCAGAACTTTTAAAGAGTGATATTCAGTTTGACTTACTCGATATCAGGAATAATTAAAGCCATTTTATTTCTGTCTAATCATAAGCAAATCTCAGAAAACAAGAAAAACGTACTTTTGTTCCAGTTGCCCGAATTTTCTCCAAGTAGTCCCACACCGTCTGAGGACTTATCCTCCCGCCAACCTGTATGCTATCTGGAAGGTCCTATTGGAGAAAAATGTTTAAAAAAAACAAATAAATAAAAAGAGCAAACCTTATCAAGTGTTAGAGATACAAAGTAGTTGGCAGTATTTGATCACTTATGAATCTGTAGTTACGTGGGAGTAATGTTACAATTCTAATTCTTCCAGCTGGACTGTGGTCTATATTTCCTGTTTTCTAATAAACTGTTCTGAAACAACAAGTGTCAGCACATTTCTGCAATGTTTTGTTTTGGGTTTTTTTTAGTACATAAATACTCTCATTTCTGACGGCCATATTGGCCCTGTATCTGTGCTAAAAGCAATCTTTATCCTGCTGCCATTCATCAGAACTGGTTCTTGTCTTTGCTTAAACTGTGTAAAAGAATACTAATATTTGTCTTTCATCTTCCTCAATTTCTCCCTGCCCTGAAACACTAGTCATTGCCAACCATAATTTACAACAGCTGTTTAAAACCCAAGTATGCTCCCATGTGTCTACTTTACCTCAGTCAAGTTGTCCAAAACACCTGAGACGGGAAAAGCTTTTGTCACCAGCTTTGCCACAGCGTGCATATGAATGAATCCTCGCCACAGAGACTTAAGGTTGGAAAGGAAACTAGCTTCTTCATCTCTTCCAGCTGCATGATCAGACCTGCGACAATGAAGGAGAAATTAATTAAGCGCTGAAGAAGAAAAAAAAACATTATACAGATCCAGACAAAATGTCTAGAACAACTGCTTACCGTCCTTCGTACCCTGACTTAGCATTTCGGAAGCTCTCCTCTAAGACAGTGAGGTGCAGGTCATCATCGACTGTGGGCGGCGTGGTGCCCTTTGTCTCCTCTGTTTTAGTAGACTGCCTCCTAACCACTGTAGTTGCAACTTTAACCACTTTGGTTGGTGCCTCCTCAACAGGGGGCGCCATTCGACCTTGAGAAAATATAACACCAGGGGTCAATAGTGACAACACTGACTGAGATGTTTTATTAAAGACGCAGGTTAATCTCTAAGACCATTTTTTGGAGGATTTTTTTGTCCTTGTGTTATAATGTACCTGTGCAGATTTTACAGTGTAGGTCAAATAAGTGAGACTTGTGTTGGCTAGTAGTGTCTTTAGCTATGTTAGCATTCTCTTCCTTCTTCTCTGGAGTTTTTGGAGGTTCTGCTGAGACTTCAGTCACTCTGGGAGGAGGTTCAAGCTGGAAAAAAAAGAGAAATAAGTTTAAGTTAACACGTCAGTAAGTCTTTTGCATGTAAACAGAAGCAATCTGTTGACATATCTAGCTTAAAATGATTACGTGTGAGGAGAATTGTGGAAGCTTTGGCGTGAGGCACAAAGGTACGAATGAGTACATTTCATAAAGTAATCAGACAGATGAACAGAACTGATGAGGGAGGATGTAGCTATGTAAATAATGTAAGGATACACATTTCACTTAGTATGCATGTTAAGAGTAAACAGCACAATAATACCCTCACCTCTACAGGCTCCGGTGCTTTCACTGGTTCTTGACTTTCAATTTCAATTTCCCCTTTGTGCGTGATCTTAGTAATCGGTCGTCTCTCTGCCTCCCTTTGCTCTTTTTCAATCATCTCAATAGTCTGTAAAGGGAAGAATTAATTTGGTTTTTTTTCCTATTCTAAAATACAACCATCCATAAAAATACACCGTAAAAAACAAACAAAACACAGTTAAAGTATTACCTCAATAATACTTGCTCAGTATAAATCGGACACCAAAATTGTAAGCTATTGTTATTTGTTTTGGTAGGTTTATGTAAGCATTACTTACATGTCGGTTCTCTCTCTGTCGCCAAGCAGCCAGTTCTTTTGAGGCCAGCTCCTCGGGACTCATTCGAATTAGGTTAGCAGGAGAAATTTCACCTTTGAGAACCCTTTTACAAAGGATCTAAAAAGATCAATAAAGACAAGCTATGCTTAGAGTAAAAGTAGAAACCTTACATTTAGACCATGCCTGACATAAAATGATACTTACGTTATTTTTAGTATCTTTAAGGTTGAACATTAAGCTTCTGTATTTGTTCTTGTACTTGTTGTCAGTGTCTTTGTATAAGTGAAAAAGTTCTCGCTCTATCTTCTTTGCAAGTTCAGAAGCCCTTTCCACCGAGATGTTCAAATCAGAGTCCTTCAATCTGAAATGTAGTAAGTGCACATAGGCAATTATAAAGTGCGCTAATTAAAAAAAAAGCAACAAGAAACATTCGAAAGTGTTGAAAGACTGACCTCTGTGTGAGGATTTCTTTTAGAGAATCACGCACACTTCTCCTGATTGCCTCCAGAGACACGGGTTTCTTTGAAGCCAAGGATTGAGCCTTATGTTTTGACTCTTGTTTCGTCGAGACACCTATGAAGACAAAGTGACAAAATCCACTGAGTGGGTGGGGAAAAATCTGTGTTCGTAAAGAAACATTTATTCAACACCGGCTTTGTGCTCCACAGGCTTGTTTGTTTTTGTACTGTATTTTATTCAACAAAAATCAAATTGTGGAAGTAGTTGTTGATGACCATAAGCAAGCCCTCGTGACAGACTGGAGTCAAACTGTGTGAGGCCACAGTGAAAATCATCAATGAACCATAATATGATTTGAGTATTGTGTGGCCTATTTTAATTAATATGCAAATTGTTTTTTAAAAAAAAGTCCCCTAGTTTCTGTAAAGCCCTTTGTAATGCTGGTTTTGATAAGTGCTATACAAATAAAAAAAAATCAATATAATATAAAAGCACCCACTGTACAGATTATTGACAGGGAAAACTATCCACAGAGGTCCAAACTGTGTTCTGTACAAGGCAACTCTTCAACATAGGAGTCTATGGGGACTGACTCACTTTGCAGCCAACCTCAACCTAGAGAAAGTGCAGTTCAACAGCGATCACTGCTTCTTGGTCACCAGTTTCATTACTAAAATATCCCGTCTCATTAAAAGTCAAGGAGCTCAAGCTAAATGTATTTTACTTATAAAATAATACTCATTCATTCAAGTTTTAGAATTTAACTGTAAAATCATCATTCAGTTTCTATATCAACACTTAGCTGGAAAACAATTTGCAAGTTTATCACAAAATTCAGGTGTAACATTTGCCAACATAAAATTTTCACATTTTTAAACTGGAAACTTGTTGCCACCAAAACACACTCAGCTCTCATCGGACAACAACGTATGGGTACCTGTAGAGGTCAAGCACCTAAAAAGCTGTAAAGTTCATATGCTATTTGTGGCTGTGCAGATGTAATTACTTTTCTAAGGTTTTGAGAATAATGCATGCTAAAAGTTTACTAGCAGCAAAGCTAGCTAGCTAGCTGACATCCTAACATTAATAAAAATGTGTATATTGTGACACAGATATGATTACACTGCATAATATACAATATCATTTTAAATGTTAAATGATAAAAAAATGGATTTATTTCCGAGGTGGTATGTTGTTTTCTTATGTGAACAATTAAAAATAAATACTTTTAAAAGTCTAATGTGAAAACCGAAGCAATATCATGTAATTAGGTCTGACAACATCTGAGCAGATTACCCATCCAAAGCACAGTCCTAAAACACAAACAGAGAAAACTACGAGCTGTCCAATGCTGCCTGACTGAAATGTGGCGGAATAACTTTGTTCACACTTTAAAGAGAACGAGTAATAAAGTAGTAACAAAATAAATAAATTACAGATTATAAACACAAATTTATGCAACTGTTATCTTCCATGCTGAGAGGGAGTGTGTCTGAAATGGCAAAAAGAAAAAAAATAGTTATATGAAAAATAAGAGTTTTGTATTTTATTATTTAAAGGTTTACCGACTGTGCTACATTATGTCCCTACTTTAGAGGCTGTATGTTTAATACAGTAAAGTGATGAGCAAATACCCTGGTGTTAACAACTACAAGTAATGCTTTTACTTTAAAGGTGATGCCATTTTAAGCTCTCTCATATATAAATGAGACCTCAAAGGACTGTACTAACTGTCATTAATATATGGTGCTCATGTGCTGTGAAGGTCTTAAGTTAATTTTGTTGGCCTTGAACACAGCCTGGCCTTGAACCCAACGTGATAATTATACATTCAAAGCTGATGAAAAATTACCTGTTTTGTGAGCTGCTTCACGGGCATCTGTGGACTGCCTTCTCTCTGCATCCTATTGTAGGAAATCAGCCCTCGTAATGTTAATTTGATATATCATAAAACTGAAAACGCATATATGACAACAAAAACACACTTCTCATTATGCCCCTTGGCTTAATAAATAAATAAATAAAACACAAAAAAATGTGAGGTTTTGGGTTAAAGTTAAAGCACAAAGACAACAAGCCGTTGCACATTGATTAGTGGCTATAATTAGTATCAGTGGATGAATTAGCTGAGGAAAGATATGACATATTTGCTGTGTGTGAATAGTTCAAATCCATTAGATATAAATAAATATTTCTATTATGAAAACTTAGAGACACAGCTTACCTTTTTTACTGGTCTGACTCCCCCTGATGTGAGGGCCTGAGAGGACCCTGGACGAGGTTTAGGAGGCAGCTTCTGGTCGGGTATCTCGCTCTTTACTGGAGCTTCTGGTTTGGGTGCACTCACTGGCTCAGGCCCCACCTTCTTGGTTTCTTCCTCGCAGCACTTCAAGCACACGTACATCTGGTCCTCTTCCTCCATTTCTCGCACTTTAGCCAGGTCAAGACCAACACAGTCACCGTGGAACCACTCATCACAGCGTCCGCAGCCTACCATAAACCTAAAAAACAAAACCCCAGGTATGATTATTAGAGGCGTGTTTACAGCTTAGCACTGAGATAAAAACAGAATAAGAAACAGATACAGAAATTCTTTTGCGTTTAGACAGACATCATCTTAGTGATTAAACTTGATATTATATTTAGGTTAAGGAGCAACACTTACATGTTATTGTGGTGCTTTTTGCATAGGCCACAACAGTTGTTTCCATCCCACACGGTATCACTATTAGCAGCTTGCTCATCCACAGCGTCCTTCTTCACAACAGGCGCATTATCTGGAATAAACAGCTGCGGCTCATCCACAGAGATACTTCTTACATTTTTACTCTTTTGCCTCTGAAGAATCTTCTCTAGCTTTTTCATTTTGGACTTTTCCTGCCCTCCTTCTTCGGGTGTTTTTAAAGAATTTCCTAGATGAGTGTGTGAGGGAGGAGTCTCACTTTTTGAGCTGTTTTGAGGCGTATTACGTTTAGCTGGTCCCTGTTGATCACCAACGCGGTTGCCAGATGATGGAATTTTCTTCCCCACAGAAGTAGGAGAACTTGGTAATTTTGGCTTCACTTTAGCATCTACTGCACCCTGTAGCTTTTGTACTTTAGTAGCATGCTCACTTTGAATGTTTTCTGCAGGCCTTTTCAAAGTTGCAACATCTTGCTTTTCTTTTCCAGATTTAGTTTTGTGCAGCTCTCCTCTTGGCGTGATTTTGGATGGCGTATTTTGGGTAACTTTATGCTCCTTATGGGTATTGCTTGTTTTACTTGAAACCAAGTCCTTATTCTTTACTGATGACAGTCCTTGTTTAGACTTTGGCAGCGTTTTGGACACATTCAGTTGTTTTTCATTACCATCTGTCTTGTTACTTACAGTAGCTGTGTTATTCTCTTTGCTCTGTGGCTGTTTGATAACATCATTTCCTTTACTGACTGGCTTTTGCTTTTCTGGAACGCTCTGATTGTCGAGTTTTGCCTCTTCCGTGCCTGTATTTAACGTACCATTTGTTGTCTGTACATCATTTGGATTCACATATGGGCCCAGCCCAAGAGTCGCATCATCAGGTGAGCTCTTCTGACTTACATCCATCTCTTCCACACTCTCTGCTGCGGGATTCTGTACACTGACCGCTTCATCTGGCAAAACTGTGAAACCAACTTCCCCACCATAAGAAACACCATCATCAAAACATGCAGACTGGTTTGCATCGACACCCTGTGTGTATGAGGGTCCTGGTAGCAATTCAATCTTGAAACCTCCAATTGTGACTGTCAGTCGTCTCAATACAACTGTTGGATTCAGCCAGACCCCACCATCAAGATCATTAATGTTGACACGGCCTCCGAGAGTTAATTCTCTCTTTAGATCAGGACCTTTGACTCCTTTTTCAATAAGAAATGACTTGCGTAGCCTGTTGGCTGGTTTCCTTCCTGGCCGCCCCCGGGTCATGGTATTGGAGGGTGTGTTAGGCTCCTGGTCCCCACTATGTTCTGTTTAAATAAACAAAAGCAAAACTTAAAAGCTGCTCATGTTCCTGGTAACTATTCTGCTAGCAATTTAGACTAGAGATTAAAAATTTTAAAAGCAGACTAGTTGACTACTATAAAGGCCAGGAAAAAAACCCCTCAGAAAACATAAATTGAGTGCACTTTAAATTAGAGCTGGTCGATATAAGATTTTTTCATATCACGATATGTTTTTTTCATTTCAGGCGATAACGATATATATCACGATATAAGCCAAACCACTATATCTGTAAGATTTAAATGTGCCGTTGCTCACAAGTAAAATGTGAAATAATCAGCAGCTTATTTTGATTTAAATATTTGTTTCCCATAATATATTCAACAGGGCAGATGTACTTAAGGAACATGACACTTCAGTTTCAGATAAATAAAGGCAAATATTGACAACTACACAAAAGGTAGCCGCTAAAGCGTTCAAGTTTCAAAACAGAACAAAAAAAACAGACTGCTAAATCGTCAATTCCACCTAGAAACAAAATATTAATTCTAAAAAATAAATCTTAGTTTGTTTTACAGAAGAACAGACAAAACTTTTGTCAATATCAAATAAACTGAGAACTAAAATGAAATTCTCAGTCTCTCCTTGTTGTACAGCTTAGCTTTTCAAACAGTTTTAAAATAAAGATGCTAACAGAACATTGTTTAAATCCTAGGTGCAATCATATATATAAAACTTCAGTCTGACAAAAGCCTGCAGGTTGCGGGACAGGAAGACAAGTCTACCCACTGCTTCAGGCTTTAAAGCGGCCTTTATTTTCTCAATGCTTCATTTTCGACCGTGTTTATTGGTAGCATGTG
>VUQR01013993.1:39512-49829 GCA_015108515.1 Hemichromis elongatus | reverse complement strand
ATTCTCACATTCAATTTAATCTGTAATTTAAAGGAAAGAAAACAGTCTTGAGATATTTTCTCTTACAACTAATAGAGACTGTACATTGTTATTACGATGTTTAATACTTTTGTATGCGTGTTTATATTTCTGAATCATTCGCAATGAAGCTGCTGAAAGAGGAGCATCGTGTCTGAGTGTCATCATTGACTTATCCCCTTTTCAGCCCCCTTTTCAGGGTGTAACACATTTACTTGTTTAATTAGCACATTGAATGACAGTGTTGCCATCCAGAGTAAGTATCTGTTTAGACATCAAATTAATAAGATTTCTACACCCAGAACAACAACCTCAGTTTTATCTGAACTAAAAAGCAGGAGTATGGTGTATGTGGGTAGGGCGCCTGAGAAAACTACAGTTTGACATTGTTTTGGCAAAGTTACCCGTCGATTCAGTATTTATTTAATATTTTCTGATTCATGTATGCAGGTGTCATTACTGAGAGCCTACTGAATAAAGTCTGTCTTTGGTCTGGTCCTATAAAGATGATTGTGTGTGAGGATGTTCGCCTTGCATAACAACATGCGTGAGCAGGGAAAGAAAGCCATCATCACAGGAGCTTCATCACCACAATTTATGGAAACAGCTAAAGCTGGGGTGTTTCTTTAGCTTTTTGTTCACTGTTTAGCTCTACTTAAACACTAACTGGCAAAAGGAATGTAAAGGTTGGATATGGCATGCCAGAAGATTTTTCCCTTGCTGCATTGCAAGAGAGGTGTAATGACTGATTGGAAGAGCTCATACATTTGTTCACAAGTTTTGTTATTTGATGGCAAAATTTGCTTTTGTTTCATATTTTAAATGTTTCTGTCACAAAACCTTTTAGCGGACTCAGGTGCAGACCAGGGATTTCTTAGGCAAGAAAACAGTGCGTTTATTTACAATGGAAGAGAAACACCAGGTGAGGATTTATATATGTATATATACAGTGTTGGAAAAGGGTCCAGGGCTCCAGGGTCTGAGGGGGAAACAGGGGAGGGGTAAGTACTCCTTTCTTCAGCTCCTCTCTTCAGCCGCTCCTCTCACTCACTCTCTCGTAAAAGCTCCGTACAAACAGGTCCGGGGGTGATCTAAACTGATAGGGAAAATCTGGTTAACAAAACAGGTCGCACGACAAAACTGACAGATTTGTAGTTTGACTGACGCTGATAGCTCAACGATCCAGCGAAGAATGGCACGAGTCTGGCGTCTCAAGAAGGATTCTAATCCACTGGAATTGGCTGCAGGTGAGCAGATGAGAGCAGGTGTGTGGGCCAGGGGCGTAAGCGCCATGTTGCCAGACACGGGGTCAGCCGGAGAGACACGGCCGGGACCATGACAGTTTCTGGATGGTTAGAACCTTTAAAGAAATGTGATAGCAGACTTTATTTTTTAAAACATTAACTCTTATTGTCTGAATTTTCCATTTACTTCAGTAATTTATTAAATCAGTGACAATTTCAGTAAAACCTTAAGTAATTATTCCATAATTAGATACAATTTACAGATTTTATAAACCTTTGAACACATTCTCACTCACTAAAAATACTTCGAACCAGTGTTGCATACTGAGAGCAGATGCTAAACCCAACTATAGCATAGGTGCTGCTTTTCCTGTGTCAAGGAATAATTGTGTCAAAAGTAACATCAGTATGACGCATCAGCAAACAAAAAGATTTCTACATTTGATGGCAGAGCATGTGTTTGCTGGAAGAATATTTCTTTGTGTGCCAAAGAACACAGTTCCCCATTGTACTCCTCCCTCTATACATGTACAATGCTTTCACTCCTTGGCAAAAACGTTGCACATGTATAGAAGGAGGAGTAGACCTAAGAGTAAGAAAAAAAAGCAGATTCATGTGGATGTGTGTCGTTTTCAATATGTAGACGCAGTATAATTCCAAAAGTATTTGCTCATCTGTTTTAATTTGCTTAGGAACTATATAAACATGTCGTTCTGTCAGGTTGAGGTCAGGACTTTAAGTTTTTCCCCACTAATCTCATCAATGTCTTTATTGACCTTATTTTATGCATTGGTGCACTGTCATGTTGGAACAGGAAGGGGCCACTCCCAAATTGCTTCCACAAAGAGTATGAAATGGTCCAATATCTCTTGGTATGCCAACGCATTAAGAGTTCCTTTAACTGGAACTCTTAATAATCCCTCCTCCATCAAACTTTACCCTTGACACAGTGCATTCAAGTCATTCTTCTGGCAACTGACCAACCGACTCATTCATCTGATAGTCCGACAGAAGTGTAAATCTGACTCTGGAGAACACGTTCGCACTGGCATGCTTTACACCATGCTTTCGACACTTTGCATCAGTTTGTGTTGCTTGTGTTACATTAATCCCATAGAATATATCATTCACTGGATGAGACCTCCGCTCTCAATCAGCCCACACACAATTACCATTGTGGTAAAACCTTAAGCAATTTTCACCTAAATAGACACAGTTCTTCCTCCAGTTGCAAAATGTTGATGGGATAATGTCATCAACCTGCCCTTGACCATGAACTCTGACCTTGACCTCATGGTCAGAGGTCAAGCTTTCTGAAGAAATGTAATTTCAATAAATTAAGAAAAATGTCACTAAGGATTTTGAAATTTAATGCACAAGGGAATTTATTGATATGGTAAAAGTCTCAGACAAGTTCAAATATTACAGTAGTGTTCACTCTTATGTCAAACTGTACTGATACATGCCTGTCTCAAATACGCTTCATCTGTTTATTTTCTTAGTAGATACCCCTTTATCATGGCAGCTTTCTTTGACGTAGGTATTTGCGTTGTTGCAGCTAGAATGTGGGTAATTCTGGCCACACCTTAAACATTAGAGGGCTTTCAGAGCAGCTAAAATCAAAATTAAAAAATTAAAAAAAGGGCAAATGGTTCAAGCTAAATTGCTGGTGAGAGGAGGGCGAGGGTCACACAAGACCAGATTCCAGATTAAAAATTGCAAGAAAGACTTGGATACAAAATATGAAAAGATCAGTGTGACTTAAGTCTTAGTACATAAACGTATGTGTTCAGTTGTGTGTGCACTTGGCTGTCCTGTAGTGTGTAATAGTAAGTATAAAACAATCACCATAAAACTTTTTCAATGTGTTGCTGTTAGAAAAACCAATCAAATATAGTAGAATGCTATGTAGTACGTTCTGTATAAAAGCAAGATGCCCAAGTGTGGTTTGTCTTCACTTTGTTGTGTTTGAGTCTGCGTTCTTACAGCAAAACCTGAGAGAAAACTTTGCTTTTTGTCTGTGCTTTTTTTTCTTTTAGTTTATGGAATCTGCAAATTAGAGAACAGACTGGCAACACGTCACTGATTTCCAACAGAGAAGTACCAGGACCACAGTGGGCTGCAACGCGCTACCAGATGAGCTGAATGAGTTCTATGTTCCCTTCGACACCAACCAGCACAGAGGGATTCTACCAGTAAAGGCAGCATGGAGCTCTTAACTCATTGTGACTTTGACTGCGGTCTGCAAGTTTCTAAGGAGGGCTAACCCCCGCAAAGCAGCTGGCCTTGACAAGACTCCTGACCGTGCTATGAGGGTCTGCTCTTCAGAGCTGGCTGAGGTCTTTATTGATGTTCTTACTTTGTCCCTCACATAGTCAGCTGTGCCCACATGCTTCAAGTCCAACACCATAGTGGCCCTCCTCAAGAAAAACAACATAACCTGTTTGAATGACTATCGCCCCATCGCATTCACTCCAATTGTAATGAACTGTTTTGAGAGCATAGTCATGTCATCCCGAACACATTAGATCATCTGCAGTTTGCATATAGTAAGAACCATTCTACTGAAGACGTCATTAATGCAGCCATCTACACAGGCCTTTTAAACCTTAAAAATAAGGACATCTACGTTTGAATGCTGTTTATGGACCACAGTTCAGCATTCAACACCGTCATCCCAAACAGACTGGTGGGAAAGCTCGTGGACCGATACCATCCCCTCTGTCACTGGGTCCTGGACTTCCTCACATGCAGACCTCAGTGAATCAGAGTTGGTACCAGGATTTTAGGTACAAAGGCAGTGAGCAGAGGGATCCCCCAACGCTGTGTCCTCAGCCCACCCTTGTACATCGTCTTCACCAACAACTGTGTCCCCTCCCAGTGCAGCACCTCCATCATTAAGTTCGCTAATGACACAACCATCATTGAACTAATCACTGGTGCAGAAGAGGCTGTTTACAGGGAAGAGGTGGCTCGGCTGGTGTCCTGGTGCCTGGAAAATAATCTCTCCTTAAATGCTGAGAAGACTAATGAGATGGTTGTTGACCTGAGGATGAAGAGAGACCAGCATGCTCCACTTTACATCAAAGGTGGAGAGGTTGAAGACCTTCAAATTCCTCTGCACCTACATCAGTGAGGATCTCACCTGGACCCGTAATACATGGCAGATCATCAAGAAGGGTCAACAACGGCTCTTCTTCCTAAGGCAGCTAAGAAAATTTGGATTACCCTCCAAACTGCTTTTACTTTTACAGATGCACAGTGGAGAGTATCCTGACTAACTCCATCATAGTGTGGTATGGGAGTAGCACCACTCAGCACAGGAAGGCTCTCCAGCGTGTCATTAAAACAGCACAATTCATCTGTGGAGTACCCGACCCACCACTACAGGACAGTTACAACACCAGGGTCAGAAAAAGGGCACACATCATCATCAGGGGCTGCACCCACCCACAGCACACACTCATACAGGAGTGTGAAACCAAGAACAACCAGACTAAAAAACTGCCTCTAGCCATAGGATACTGAATCACTAATTAATTGTTCTCTACTGACTATTGTTGAATAACCTGACCTGTAAATTTGCAATTATTGAACATTTATATACAATATAATACAACTTCATACAATATAAATAATTTTCATAAGTGCACATTTGGAATATCTTAACGACTGTGACAGTGCTGCATAACTACTTGCACTTTAAAATTTAACTACACCCTACCCTTGTGTATGAAGCATCCGCTTTACTTTTTTAATGCTTAGAGTTAAGTTTATGAAATTGTTGTTTATTTAGTTGTGTGAAGGGAACTCGCTAAGTTAGAATTTATTTGCTCAGCTCAACATTTGTGTTTTGCAGTGTGTATGACAATAAACTTCTTAAATTTTGAATTACCGTACTAAATTAAATCTCATTTATGTTACAAAGTAACAGCTATTTTCAGCTATCTAAAAGAAACAAACTTCTCCACGATTAGGAAAGCTGCTAGAGCATCTGTGGTGCCCAAATGTGATAATGCATGTAATCACAAATACCAAACATGTAATTTTCCCTGTCTTTCCAGTTTGGGCTTGTTTTCTTTTGTCTTGTCTTGCTTTGGGACATCTACCCATTGCCAAAATAAATGCCCAAGGGCTAAGTGTGGTTTGTCTTCAGTTGGGTCACAGGCTACTGAATCACTAATTAATTGTTGTCTACTGACTATTGTTGAATAACCTGACCTGTAAATTTGCAGTTATCACTTAACAACTGTGACAGTGTTGCACTTTAAAATTTAACTACACCCTACCTTTGTGAACAAAGCATCTGCTTTATTTTTTTTACTGCTTGGAGTTAAGTTTATTCTTTCATTGGTTGTTTATTTAGTTGTCTGAAGGGAACTAGCAAAGTAAAAAATTTATTGCTCGGCATAACCATTTGTGTTTTGCAGTGTATATGACAATAAACTTCTTGAATTACCGTACTAAATTACATCACATTTATGTTGCCACTTTTGTTGCAAATGTTTTTCAGCTATCTAAAAAATAGAAAAAGTTGTCCACGATTAGAAAAGCTGCTAGAGCATTCTTATGCGGTGTCCAAATGTGATAAGTAATTACACATAACAAACATGTAATTTTCCCGGTATCATTTGTTTGAGCTTGTTTTCTTTTGTTTTTGTTTCGCTTTGGTACATCTACGCATTTCCGCATTTCAGCTGCAGCCTGAAGAAATATGTTTCAATGTGTTATCATTCTGAGTCAGTGCTTGTCATCACTTAAAACCCATTAACGTCATCAAACATAGCATTTAACGGAGGAAAAATTCTTGTAGGAGAAAAAAAGCACAGAGATAACAATGTTTGTTTGTAGCTAAAAATTACAGTCTATAAAAGCACAAGAATGTCACGTAAAAAATGTTTTTAAAAAAAAGATTTTTGCATATTACTGTATGAGTTCAGTTTTTGTGTACGCTTGTCTATCCTGTAGTGTAACCTAACTGATATGACTGAAAGACATTCTGAGTTAAATAAAAAATTACCAAGTAATGTTTCTAATGTATTACTATTGAAACACCAATCTATTTATATTTATTTCACGTATATTTTGCTTTAAGATTTTTTTATTTAATTGTTGATTTCCTGCTAGTCTCGTTATAAAAGGCTCTTATTCTAAGGTAGAAATGTTTATTCTTTGTAGCAGAATGCTCTCTGCCCTTGTCACTGGACTTTGGGAAAACAATTTTTTCCCAAAAGACCTTTAAGTTTTCCACAATCATTTCTCTGATCTATTTGACCGACTTCGCCATCTAATGTAAATTAATTAATAAATTAATATCATGGCAAAGAATAATTTCATTGTTAAGAAAGGTTTTCTGAGGCTTGTTATTTGCGTTTTGTTTGGAAAAGCAGCAAGCATTAGCAAGTAAACAAGCTTGAGTGATGTATCATCAAAACGGAAGTTTCTTCATTCTAACCACCTGGGCCAACATGTGCGAGGTAGAGAAGTTTGAAACTTAATTAACTTTTTTATATATTTATTTTTACACCTTGTATGGTTTGGTTTGGTTTCCATAGAACTCGTGTACAACAGATTTTTGGGGGGGAGGGATCATATCATAGATATGTGGTTCTCACATAAGCAATGACAAACTATTGATTTCGAGAAAATGATGCTGGACAATAAACAGAATATGAAGTTTTCTAATCTCCACTTTGAATATATGCAGCAGTAATATTAACCAGTGTAACACTGTTGGAGATCATTTTTCTGCAGAATAATTATTTGTACTTTTGCCTTTTCACGCACAATTTTCCAGTAATACATATTTTTTTCTGCACAGATTGTTTTGATAATGTTTTATAGCATTTTTTCTTAAAGGAATAGGATGAAAAAGCCCATTACTAATTGCTCTTAGCTCATACAATTTCTCCAGCTAATAGTAAATAATTTTTATTAATACAGCCAATATTCATTTAGCAAAAGACATCATATTTTGCAGTCCTTCAGTCAGGAAGAATTGCAGCACGGTAGCACAGCAGTTAGCACGGCTGCTTCACAGCAAAGGTTCAATTGCAGGATCAGGCCAAGGTCTTTCTGTTTTGAGTTTGGTTGTTCTTCCCATGTTTTTTGGGGTATTATTCCTCCCAAGAATATGCACTTAGTGGGGTTAAGTTAAATTGCCTATATTTGTATTGTATTTGAATAGTTGTCTGTCTGTCTGTTTTAACCCTGTAACAGACTGGCAACCTTTTCAGGGAGGACCCTGGGCCGTAGGGCTGTGTGATTTGACCAAAATCTCATATCCTGATATAAAACAACAGAGAATTTAAACAAATTAATTCTACAGTGACCATCAAAACGGTGAAAAAATATTGCCGTAAACAGCTTATTTTGCAACACCATGAAACAAACAATAGCGTAATATGAAACGACTGATATATGTCATTATATCGAACAGCCCTACTCGACTGTCTTGCTCTATTATAGCTGGGATAGGCTCTTAGCTTGGGAAATTGGGAAACAAAAAGCCTTTCACAAGAGTTCACAGTGTTCTAGTTTGTCCAGTGTGATAACACGACTAATTATAGTACAAATGTGCCAATCCACATATTTTTCTGGTTTTTCCTGTTCTTGTTTTGTTGTTTTCTCGTGTCCTTTTTTAAACTGAGGAACTCCGAGATGAAAAAAAAAGGTGTGCTACTTCCTTGTGGGAAGGAACACACACAGAGGAATTATACAAAAACATTTGTTTGCAGCTAAACTATATGCAAGCTACAGAGCTACTGTGGCAGGGAACTTTAACTTTCAATTCAATTTTATTTTATTTATATAGCGCTTAATCACAACAACAGTCGCGTAAAGGTGCTTTATATTGTAATGTAAAGACCCTACAATAAAGAATACAGAGTAAAAAAAACCCAACAATCAAAAGACCGCCTATGAA
Organism: Hemichromis elongatus; assembly: GCA_015108515.1. Taxonomy (NCBI): domain Eukaryota; kingdom Metazoa; phylum Chordata; class Actinopteri; order Cichliformes; family Cichlidae; genus Hemichromis; species Hemichromis elongatus. The sequence continues at coordinate 41,642 of VUQR01013993.1, read as the reverse complement.
CAAGAACTTTGGTGACGGTAGGAAGGAAAAACTCCCTTTTAAAAGGAAGAAACCTCCAGGAGAACCAGGCTCAGGGAGGGACGGCCATCTGTTGCGATCAGTTGGGTTGAGCGAGATTCTGTTGAAGATCCAGAGATTAATAACAAGTGTGATTTAATGCAGAGAGGTCTATTAACACATGTTGAGTGGGAAAGTTGACTGAAAAGGAAAAACTCAATGCATCATGGGGATCTCCCCGCAGGCTACACCTATTGCAGCATAATTAAGGAAGGATTCAGGGTCACCTGATCCAGCCTTTACTATGTGCTTTAGCAAAAAGTAAAAGTTTTAATCCTAATCTTAAAAGTAGAGATAGTGCCTGTCTCCCAAATCCACACTGGAAGCTGGTTCCATAGAAGAGGGGCCTGAAAACTCAAGGATCTCCCTCCCATTCTACTTTTAAATAATCTAGAAACAACAAGTAAGCCTGCAGTGCGAGAGCGAAGTGCTCTAATGGGGTGATATGTTACTACAAAGTCATTGAGATAAGATGGGGCCTAGTACAGGGATAGGTAACTTCAGTCCTCAAAAGCCGGTGCCCAGTAGGTTTTAGATCTCACAAACACACCTGAATCAAATGATTAGTTCATTACCAGGCCTCTGGAGAACTTTGAGACATGTTTAAAAGATATGGTGATGGTTTAGATGAAGTAATTACTAAAGTTAACTCAGAAAGATTAGTTGGTGAAAAAGTCTCTAAATGAATATTAATGGTATTTAAAGTTCCTGTAGATATGGTTTCATCTGTGAGGTGGTTATGGGTAAATTTTTTTTCTAATGGTTAAAATTTTATTTTTGAAGAAGTTCAAGAATTCATTACTAGTTTAACGCTAAAGGAATGATTGGCACAACAGTGCTGAAGAGAAACCTAGGGTTGTTCTTATTTCCTCAATCAGTGATGAATAGGATGTTCTAGCTTTACAGAAGGCTTTCTTATAAAGCAAAAAAACTTTTCCAGGCTAAATGATGATCTAAATTTGTGACATGCTATTTCCTCTCCAGCTTACGAGTTATCTGCCTTAGTTCAGTCTATGTGTTTGAGAATTATACCTGGGTGTCAAGTACTTCACAGGGAAAACAGTATCGGTTGGCTGTAGCTCAAGAGGTAAAGCAGGTCACTTACTGATTGGAAGGTTGGTGGTTTGATCCCTGGCTCCTCCAGTCTGCATGCCAAGTATCCTTGGGCAACATACTAACCCCAAACCAACTTGATGCATCCGATATGAATGTAGTTAGAAAGCATTCAGAGAATGGGTATGCTTAGGTGAATGTGGCATGTTGCATAGAGCGCTTTGATTACTCTGAGTATGAAAGTGCTATATAAGAATTAGTTTATTCAGTATCCAGAGACATACATAGCGAGGTGAAATTATTAACAAGATGATCAACCTCTGATGGAGTAGCGTTCAGGTAGCAGCTCTGTGTTGGTACAGGGCATTGAAGATGATAACAGTGGGTGGATTATATTTTTAAACTTAGTTACAGCACATTCAGAAAGACATTCCGTGTGATGAAGTCTATTCCCCACTGCTTACAGAAATTGTACACTTGTAAATGTACCCATGGACATTAACTCTACTATGTTATTTTCTAGGTTGCTTGGAGGATTCTGTGGGTGTCCTGTAGTCTGATAAAAATAATAGTTACAGCTGGGTCATAATGTATTACCTAAGTGTATTTTCAATGTCATTTATATCGAATTTACACTGTAATTGTATTTACCGAAATGTATTTGAATTTAGGTTCACTAGAAAAAGAGGTTGACAGGCCAGGTTTTTACAGGGAACAGAAAAAATGCTACCTCAGAAAGCCTTCACTATAGCTACAGGTTGTCAAAGTACAACAGTGGTATAGAGAGCTGCAAACCAAGTACGATACATTCTTAGTCCATCAAATCTAGCTGAACCTGTGCTGAAATTATGGTTAACTTCTGCCACCTACTGTTTTCCATGAGCAATGCATGTGCATTTGGATCAAAAAGTTATCTAGGTCAAAGAATGTCACTTAGAATTTCAGTAATGCAAAAGCCTTTTTGGACTGGACAGCAGTGAGGCGGATAGGACACATGAGGGGGGGGGGGGGGGGGGACCC
>VUQR01013993.1:16810-38884 GCA_015108515.1 Hemichromis elongatus | reverse complement strand
GGGGTCCTTGAATCTTTTACTGCTTTTTAAACACAAAAAATGAAGTTCACAAATTTACCACAAAAGCAGGTATACAGTACAAAAATACTGCCCAACACATGGTGGCACAGAGACACTAAATTGTATGAAAAACTCATGTTTTACACGTCCATGTCCCCACTTGATCAGCTGTTTTTTTTTTGGATGGACACTGCCCTCCGAAGTCCTCTTTTTAAGGTTTTCCACCTACTGTTCTCCAGATCCATGACTTTAAAACATGTTTTTAAAATACATAGCCAATTAAAATCACACCCAAAATAGAAATGAATGATCAAAAGTGTGTTCTGAACTGAAACACTGAACAGTTTTATTGTATCCACCATCGTTTCCCCCTTTACCTGAAAGAAAAAGGCAAATCAAAACACACCACTGTGCCACAATAAGCAAACAATGTAATGAGTGTTATCTGAATCATTTTAAGTTTTTTTTTTTTTTTTTTAATTATTAAAAAAAAAATCATTAGGCAAAGAAGCACAGAGTCAAAGATGTAATGAAGTAGCTTTATTTGTCAGAGGTAAAAACCAGAACAAATTTCTAAATAACACTTGACATTTCTTTCCCTTGATCCACTAATTCCAGGCTAGCCCATGAAGGATGTGTAACAGAAGATGTGAATGAAGGCACTCCAGCTGAAGTCCAAGTATCATTCCCAACCAGTTCAAGTAAACAACCTTCTCTCAGCCTCTGTCGCAATCGATTACAGCTGAGTGTAGGATGTTTACATGAACGGAGTCTGAACAACTGGTAGCGAGGATACTAGCCTCCAAATAACACAAAGCTACATTTTAAAGTACCACAGTGTCTAAATCGGGTATGGATTTCAATGAATATTGAATAAAAAGGTTAAGTTGGCAGTAGGGGGTAGCCAGCAGCCGCAAACATCAGACTGAAAGCTCTGTGGTGCAGACAGCTTCCAGTCGGGGATGTTTACAGCCCCAGACTACCAAGTGCATGTGGAACCTTGAATGCAGATTATACACTCACGTTTAATCTGAAGACGCCAGCACTGCTGGTTGAGGTATACTGCTGCTCACCTTCAGAGGTCAGGAGGTTATAATGGCCACACTGTGGTTTTCCTTTTGAGCAACCAGGGAGTCTAGAAAAGAACATTTTTCCATAGCATGTTAGAAAATTGCCAAGTTGGGATCTCCATACACCTATGAGGACATTTTACCACACTAAAGTGAGACCGATCATCTCACTTTACAATATTCCAGTTCAGATCACTCTGCCTTCTGCTTGGTGATCTTAGAAGCAGGTTTACCAATCATCTAGATCTCCATCCACCTGGACCACAGTAGCAAGGCTTTCACTGGTGGATCAAACAGTTTTAAATTACTATACACATCCCTGGTCTGTTAGAAACTTCTTGTTGCCAAAATGCATTTTTTTACTCTAGTGCTTTAATACAGAATAAACACCTACCATGCATGTCTTCTGGACAGGCACTGGAAGCACAAGTGTAACTCCACAAAGCAACAAAACAACAAAATACACCCACCTTAACACCGTTTCTCTATTTCGCTCACACTTTGCCCAGGATTTTTATTAACCATCCTCATTTTTCCAAACCTATATTCACATTTTTCATCCAACAAACTGCACTTCTGCTACGCTTTATCTTCTGAGAAATCATGTTTCTCCCATTTTGCATGAGGAATGCAACTTGTTTAATTTAACTAGGGGTTCTTTAATTACAAACACCTGGCAAACCAATTAGCAACCATGTCTACTTTAAAAGAGAACAAGAAACAAACTCAGCTGAAACTGTTTAAATCCTACTGACATTTCTGCTATTAAAGATGAAGATGAAGAAGATGAATAATAATTTGGAACACAGTTTACATACTGGACCAGGTAGCTATATTATGGAAATATAAATGCTGTCTGATGCAAGTGCTGACAAGATGTATACCCGTGTGCAGTTTAGTGGCACATGGGTATACAGAAAAAGGAAAAAAAAAAAAAACAACAACAAAAGAAGGAGAAAAATGAGGAGTAAAATTAGCATTAAATCGTTCTCAACATACTGTGGGGCAGTTTAGTGCCAAGCATCCACTGAGCCTCATGAGTTAGCAGAACGGTGCTCCTGGGAGAAAAACGACAACAACAACAAAAAAAAAAACTTTGTCCCTCATTGCACTGCCTCAAAACATTAATTTGCCAGCCTGCTGTTTCACGCTTACTTGCACCACAGGTTAAGTTACATTAGCTACGACACAGCTGTTGGGTGCCTTGATATTTAGCAGCATACTGCGGTTTAACGGTACTGTAATGTCACTGAAGTAAACTTGCACAGTTGGTGAAGACTGTTGCAAGGCCAGCTACTGTGTCCTACCTGACTGAACAGAGAAAAAGCTAAGTTAAACAGCAAGATGACTGCTAGTATCAAACGTCAACTGCTTGTGAGGTAACTGGCATCGCTACAGAACTGCTTAAAGTAACTTTGTGCTGTCAGGCGTCCTGCCAGAGCAAACAATATAATGTAGTAAGTGTTAGCACTAGCTAGCCAACGACCTAGGCTACAGCTAGCTCGCTAGCTGCTGTTAGCTCGTCTGTGACCCTAACCTTCTGCTGTGTGACGTTTCCTTACCGGCAAATAAAACGATTATTCCCGGACGAACGACACGGCACCATCCAGTGCACGGAATTAGTTTGTAGTGTGAGTCAACCTGGTAATGTTCCGTGCTATTCTAGGAAGCCTGTTTAGTTTCCTTCCGTTTTCATTCACTTGTCTTTATTTTGACCTTTGGTTACTCGACACCAACATTGACGTCATTGTCATGGCAACACAGTCCCGCCTACCGCGAGCCCGGACAGACAGACAGCCAAATACTTTTACGTTATACGCTTGAAATCTACTAAATCCAATAAACATCTCACTGTATAGTCACTGAACGTAGTGTTTTTGTTTCCAAAGAGTCATACAGGCGCAAAGAAAGCTAAATTCCGGTTTGTTCGTGAGGAAAAAGTAATGATGAAATAACAGAAAGATGAATATAAAATACTAAAATCCATCTAAAGTGTTAAGTAAACATTCACAAATATGTTAAAACTACTAAACGCAGACTCATAGCAAAAAAAGCCAGTTTGAGTAATTGGATTATTAAGGCATCAGCAAAACTATTATTTTTGTAAGACTGTTTTTTAACTACTATGTTTTGCATACATAATTAGCAGGCTGCGTACTAGCCATTATAAAGGACACGAGCCTCTAACTGAGATTTTAAATTCCAGCGTTACTTTGCTTTAATTTTTTTTTCTTTTCTCTTTTTTTCATCTCTTGCCCTTTATCTAAATGTGCAATGACTTTTGTCCACTACATCCACTCTCCCTCTGAAAATATTTAAACCATCTCAGCTTTCTCTCTATAATTGTCACTACTGTCTATATATCTGTTTTTACCTACCTATATGTAGTTGTTGTCAAAACAACAACAAAAAATACAGAAATGTAACTAAAATGAAACATAGCTTTCAAACATAACTCCTACACATCAGAAGTTGCTGGATGATGCTTAAAGAGATGAAAGTGTTATGATGATTTGCAGAATCTGCTGAGTCACTAGTAATGACCAGCTTTCTGAGGAAGATGATGATGATGATGAATTGGAGAGACAATTTGTTATAAAATCATCTGTGTATTAGTGGATTCATTTGTGAACACACTCTCTCATTCATTCAGGACGAGTCTGTTGAGCCAGATGTGAGATGATGCCGCAGCCTTGGTTATAGTAATCTATGACAAAGACCCAGTTCATTACCAGCCCGTTAAAGTCCTTCAAAGTGACTTTGTGCAGGTCTGCCAAGGACTGCTGATGTTTGGCGTGATCTATGCACCACACCTACTATTACAATGATCTCAAGAGAAACTGTATTCATTCAGAGTATAGTAGTCTGGAAGCTGGTAAGCTGATCCCCAACTTAGAGACTCAAGAGACTGACTCACTGTATCAGAGCACAGTGTCTTGTTTTTTGTTTGTTTTGTTTACATTTATTTGTTTCATTTTTTTGTTGCAATACCTCAAATACAAGAAATTTTTGATTGTCATTGTTTTGAATATGAATGTTAACCAAGCAGGTATTGACAAATAACAGAGCCGGGACAGTGGTATATGTACATTTAGGATTTTCAACAGTCTACAGTGTAATTAATCAGGTTTGCTATTGAGATATTCAAAAATCCACATCATGTGTTCCCCATTTCACATTCTTTTGAAAGTGGTCTGAGGAAATGTACTTAAGTACGTATCTTTCCTGTTACATTTCCTGCATACTAGCATTTTGCACCCTGCTGTTATGTGCTGCATTGTCTCAGGGGCATCTTTGCACAGCCTGCACCTGGGGTCTTGCCTAGTGTGGTAAACCCATATACCTGGTATGGTACATGCTGTACAGGGTCCTGTCCTTCCATGATGATTCTTGTTTTTGCTCCTTTTCTTTCTCAGGTTTCTGCTACCTGAGGTATCCACTAAGCACATGATCAGTTGGGGTCATCTTCCTGATATACTCATGGATGTTGCATGATGCATTTTCTTTACTTTTGTAATTCATTATGTATTATTACATTTACCTTAATAGTTACTGTGATTATTAGATTAGTTACTGATAAAAATTTACAGTCCTAATATATATTTCACAAAGGCATCAAACATATTACACAAGTTTAGCTTTATTTAAACTTTGTTCAAGGATGCACATTGGTATTTATTCTTCCAAATGACTGGTCTCAGCTCTGCCTTAGTTTCCAGTAGTTACTATAGCACAAGTACTTGTGCTTGAGGGAAATACTGAGTCCAGTCTAACAAAGTTATGCAGCCTGTCAATAACAGGCATTCAATCGCAAAGAAAGCAAAACAAATCACTTTGAAAAAAAAAGGCATTTGGAAGCTACCTTGTAGCTCTGAGCTTTCACCAACTGCCTGTGGAATAATCTGTGATTAATCTTTAAGGTACATGCTTTTGCCCCACTCATGTTTTCTATTGCATTATGCCTGCTGACATATTTGATAAGCAGTGCACTCATTAATCTAATTAGTGACTTTAGCTACTTATGTTTATTCCATCAGCTGGATCGGATCAGACAGCTTTACCTTAGTGTGTCTTTGTGTGTCCAGTCAAAGTGTAGTGGATGTAATACAGCAAGTCTGTAAGCATAATAGGGTTAAGTGCATTTTTAATTACATATAATCAAATAGATAAAAGGGTAAGTAAGGTCTTTGCAATGTCACATAATTCAAAAAGTAGTCATTACTCTTCAATAGAGAAAGTGCTTTGTGCAGTACGCTCCACATGAGGTCAGGCAAGTTCCACAAACCAACCATGTTTTCATTATGTAGTGGAACAAAGTTAGCTGAATTCTTGTGATAGATTACAGGACATTATAGTGACTATTTAATATTCAGAGCCCATGAACATGTTGCTAGATTATTCAAAGTATACAATTTTTGGTCAAAATTGTGACGCAAGATCAGCAAATGCAAATTTCTAAAAATGATTTCTGAACCTATAACAATATTCATTATATTATAGGGGAGGGGGGGTGTTGTAGCCTTCTTTATGTAACACCACAAAAGACTTCTTAATAATTCATATAACATATCGCAGTTATTTCTTATGAAAAGAGAGCAAGAGAGAGAGAGAAAATCCATCTATAACCTAACCAGGGAAATTGATTCCCTTGTCATTCTGTGTGGTCTGAAATTGCCCAGAGCTATTATGAGAGAGACTGATTTTTGCTGTGCAGTGGAGTGGAACAGTCTCGCCTTGTAGAGCTTTTTGTGAGATGTGAACAGATTTGTGAGCATCAGCACTGCTAAAGAGGCATGTTGTCATGTGCTCTCAGGCAGATATCCTAAACATTTTAAGCTTTTTAGAGTAATCTAACTGATCTGTGATAAAACGTGGGATTCACACACACATAGTCACACACTTTTCTGCAAGTTTAACCGAACAGCATACAGCATGTCTTTGACATTTGTGAAATAAAGTTGTTTTTTTTTTAAAATGATCCCATTGCTATAAACTTATAGTAAAATATATTAAGAAATATAATTGGATGAGACCCTTCATAATACTGCAGGACTATATTGTAGTATGTTTCACTGTTTAAGGGTACTACTGTTTTATTTAAATATATCTATGTCATGCTACATGCTACTTATAGTTCACTATACCCCACTGGATTCAAATATTTCAGACTCTCATTATTAAATCTACCCAGCAGTGTGTAAGTAATTAAACTATTCTCCTACGTTTTATTAGAACAACATTAACAAAAACACCTTAAATTAATTGCATAATAGTTGCAAGATCTGCACTGTAGGTATATTATTAAGTGCTTTATAATGGTTAATAAAGAGCTAATAGCCTACAAAATATTCTTGCAAAAAACAAAGTAGATAGACTATTCTTCAGCTTTAGTGTCTTCTATATTCTTCTACTTAGTATAATATTGATTATAGACAGTATTAAAAATATATATATTAATATAAACTGCAAACACTGACTCTACTCTGTTTTCTGCATTAAATTTGTTTGCAAGGATCCACTACATTAACATTATCACAAAAATACCAATTAGGCCATCCGTCTATCCATTCTCTTCCACTTATCCTTGTCAGGGTCGCAGGAGGGCTGGAGTCTATCACAGGCAACACTAATTACATGTGTTTGGGAGGAAGCTGGAGTAGCAGGAGAGAACCCAGCAGGAAGAACATGCAAACTCCACACAGAAAGGCCCCGGCCAGGTGGTGGAATCGAAATCAGGCCCTTGCTGTGAGGGAACAGTGCTAGTCACCGTGCCACCGTGCTGCCCCCTAATCAGGCCAAAGCAACATATATATCACATGGGTAACATATTCTTTGTATGTTTCAACCAATAGGCTGCACCAATCAGCACACACAGAGGTCATAGATGAGCTGTCCCAGAGGAAAATGAAGGTCAGTAGTGTAGCTGAGAGTTACGTCACTGCCCTTCTTATCATATCTGTGAACACTGCACGGGATCCTTATTTGAAATTAGCAGAGGGGTGTACCAGAGGACCATAGGTATGTTCCTCTGGGGCAACGTGATTTTTTTTCACCATGCTTCTGTGATTCTCAACTGGTTAATAGACCACCCACAACTTACTGTAAAAGTCAGTGTTTTTGTGGTGTGATAAATAGAAGAATCAATACACGCTCTGATTAATTTTAAAGGTTTCTGTGAAATGTGTGTCTGGGTAGTTTTACTGGGCAGGGAAGGCTGGAAGTTACTAAGGCTATCAGCACTTAAAAATGGATGCTTGCAGGCTGGATTGGCAGGTTTACAATACCCCGCCACATTGCCAAAATATGGATTGCTTTATTTTCCAGTATTTTACCTTGTGGCTACAATCAGAGTGTGCTTGACCCATAAACTAAGAAATGGGCATTCTTTAATTTTGAGTTTTTCTGGCCAACTTTGTTGTTTCGGTCTGGAAAAACCAAAAAAAGCTTTTTGTTGTGTTTTTTCCTTATTGTCTGTAAAATATATGCCGATGCAATGGATGTGCAGATCAGAAGCAGATTATGTTTTAAATAAAGATGACAGTATACTTTAAGGAAGTGAACCAGACACACATAGTTCACCATGTTAAGATTTCCTGATTCTTTAACGTTGGGCTGAGAAGAAGTGAAATCGAGAAACGCAAACCAGAAGCAGTTTATTAACACATATGTGGGAGTCATACTAAATGCCACCAGCAAAGTGGATATCAGCTGATCTCAATGGAAATACAACGTTGCTGTAGGTTTTTATACTAAGCAACCCCCCCTCCCCTGTTTCCTGGGGGTGCTTTGCTACGTGACAATGTAGCTATTTCCTCCATCCTATGTGACAAACATTTAAGAGTACAATATGTTCTTATTACACTTTGAATATAAACTTATGTTAAGGAGAGTGTGGGGAGTGAGTTGGAGGGTGGGCTGCTTTTAACCATGTAAAGCACTTTGTGCTACATTACTGTATGAAAAGTGCTTTATAAATAAAGATTGATTGATTGATAAACTTAGCGCTACACGTTAAACAGGTCCATATAAGGCATTGGAGCAGTTGCCCTTTATATCAATGCCCTTGGAAAACAGGAAATCACCTTTGCTTAACAGTTTCCACTCATGCTGAAGGCCTCTGTATTAGCATAATATATATGTAATATTAAATGATATAACAATGGAGGAATAGATGCTTAAGCAATTTATGGCAGAAACTAGAATGATTAAGTGAATAAAATGCTTTAATCCAATAACCACTTAATGCATATTGTTTATTTTTTTGTTCTATATGATGTCAGTAAGAAGAAGAAGAAGCTCCTTTATTTACAAAGATCACTACAGCAGGATGTGCTGCCTGCCTGATTTGGCAGAGTTTTTACCCCGCATGCCCTTTCTGATGTCAGTTAGAGTGGATGTCTTAATAATCATAATCATAGTCATAATATAGTCATCTCAGGCACACAGCTCTGACTGAGCAAGGAAGCCCCACCCACTTATTGTTGAAATCTTAAATGAAATTTGTGAGGGGCAGCAAATTAAGATGAGCTAAAATTGCTTTGAGAGAGAATGAAGTGATGACCCACTGAGGCTCAGTGTAAGGTAAATGAAGATTATTTTAAATTGTAAATCATGCAAAGATCCTTTAGAAGATTTCATGAATAAAATATTGAAATATGGCATGCATGCTAATTATTGGTTTAAGAGACAAGCAAAAAGATTTGTACAATTTACACTGATCCTGATTCAAATATATGAGCAAATTTTTGAAAAATGTAAGCGAGAAATTAAGCATCCATAATACAAATTAGTGTAAGCCACGTCTGCAATAAACAAAGAGAATCATAAACAGAAACCATAACATTATGCTTCATTTCACTGGGAGGAATTGAAATCCAAAATGATGAACTGAAATCACTTTGAGAGCAAGGAGAATCTAAAGAAATAGAGTAGGCTCAATAGCTGTGTTTACATTCATATAACTTCCTATAGCCTTATTCAGCAAAGAAGGAATTATTTACAGGACTCAGCAGCTCACATTCTGAATACGTTTTGAATAAACCATGTAAATTAGTTGGATTCTTAGTGACAAAGTAGGCAACCAAAAGAGTTCGCTCACCAGTGGTTCGCAGTGGTTTTCCTCTTCAATGACAATTTTTGAACAGAAAATAATTTTTAAAAAAAAACATGATTGTGTCAAGATTAGTGGTAAAACAAGCCAGTGCAACAGTGCCTGGAAACAAATGTTTTGCTAAATATATTGATTTTTAAAATTATCATAATTTTAATATAATAATAATAATTTTTAATATTATATGTTTTCCCATATATCTTTGGATAGATCAGAACGTTTCTGCACCTGTGTGTTGTTTAGCCCCTTGATGGAGTCAGAGACTGATCACCCAGTTCCAAGCCAGCACCCGTCTGCACACTTTTCCGTCTGAAAACTATGACGTTGGTCTTGGAGGTTCTAATTCTCGTCCTAGCCCCTTTACCCTCTGCTGCAACCTGCCCCAGTGCAAGTCTGAAGCTATCAGTCAGTGGGGTGGCTGAAGCTAAGGAGGTAAACCAGGTTGTCTACTGCTTGGTGCAACAGTTTTCCCCAAAGCACTCTCCATCAGAGACGGGCGGTAAAGTGTAAAAGTAAGGTTTTGCTACAATCTGATAAATTTTTTCAAGTAACAAGTAAAGTAAGAGATTACTATTGCAAAACGTAATAAGATTACTGTTACTTTCCTGTAAACCGTGATTTTATTTGTGAGAGTGTCTCATGACAATGACGTACGAGCGTGCGTCGTCCGTGGCAACAACAGACGTGTGTAGATTACCCTTACTCCGTATTAATGGATAATATGGAGTAAGGGAGACAGTACGGCTATGCAGCATTTAAAGTTTGGAAGTACTGACATTACTTTGAGTTTGATTCTGTAAAAAGTGATAAAAACATTAGCATCTGCTCTACACACTGCGTGGGAAGAAAACTTCTTTCAACAGCGAAAAATTAAACTTCAAATCTGAGCGGGCACCGAGCACGCTGCCACGAGAATGTGATATTCACGGAGAAACGCCTGGATCCCCCCACTGACATGACCGCTGCAGCTCCAGGCAAACCTCCACCGGCCCAACTTTTTCTGTCAACATAAAAATTATTTTATATGCTGGAATATAAAGAAAATTTGTCCAGTCAGAGAATATTGCGTATAATTACATTTTTGCTTGATACAATGAGCATAAAGTTAAAAGATTAAAACTAATGAAACAAGTTTTAAAAAGAGAATTTTCCATTTATTCAATTTTATGTGATGGATTATGCAGAAAAAATAGAATTAGGGTGAAAGGTCTGTTGCTTTGTGATGTATTTAGCTTGTGTATCATGTAAAGTAATTAAGTAATAAAGTAACTAATTACTTTTGAAAATAAGTATCCAGTAAAGTAACAGGATTACTTTCTTGAAGAAGTAATAAATAATTGGTAACTAATTACTATTTTTAAGTAACTTGACCAACACCTCCACTAACTAGGAGGCTGGGACTCTAAAAGTCTATCAATATGAAAGAGCACTTCATGGCCTACAACCAAAAAACAAACTCCAACATAAGCAAACTCCAAAAATTTTTCAGTAAAGTGGATTTTCCCAGCTAGCTCCTGACAGAGACACATAAAAAAACCCACACAGGCAGATTTAATAATTGAAAAAACTGTTTAGTCAAAATGTTTCATTAGGACACTACCCAGCTTGCTAACCCAGTCATTCTGTTGCCTTGTTTGGGAATAGTTTTAGTTTATGGCTAATTCAAATAATGCCATTTTGAAAGTGTTATGATTGTTTTCTGCGAGCTCTGAATGCATGCATGTTGCAGGAGAACAAACTTGCTAAACGACAGGCCTGCCCTGAGGTCTGTTTCTTCCTTTCGACTGGGTGCGAGTTTAAAGAAGCTCAGGCTTATAAGTCATGTTACAGCACACCAAATCCCATCAAATCCAAAAGTTCAAAGTGAGCTTAGACAGCGTAGATTTCTTTGACAGCTCTTATGAAGGATCAACTGAATTAGGGGCCTGAGTTTCAGGTAAAGTGCACCTTTCGTAAAATGAATGAATGTGGTATTTTCCACCCATAGGACGCGCTGCCTCATATGTGTAAGGTGGTGGTAACAAGTGTTTATCTAACAGGGGAAATGACACCATCTTTTCTAAGACATCACGCCAACAATGAACAAAACATTTATATGGTAAAAGTCCTGTTTTTAAACATGAGCATGTAACTTTGGTTCCAATACATTTTTATTTTTTATTTTATTCAACAAAACCAGAAGACTGTCATGATTTTGAGTAGAGAATTACAAGGCCTAGTCGGTTATTTTCATCGCTCTCTGCACTTTCTGCCATTTCCCCTCCACTCTCCTCTTTGCAAAAGTGTTCTCAGCCACTTTACCACTCAGCTGTCAAAAGGGCAAAAGTCCTAAGTGAAACCACGTTCTTTAAAACAGTACAGCATTTATTCAATACTTGACTTTGGTTTAATGATGTAAATCAAATGAAAATCAATAAGTGAAGCTTCGTCTTACTGTACTTATGGTATTATTCGTATGAACCAAATTAATGTGTCTGTGCTGTACTTTCCCAAAAGCTCAAAATAACTTACTGCCTATGCAGCTTCTCCAGAATGGCCTTGGAGGATTTATGTTTTGTGTTAAGTAAGGCTGAAGCTACTCATGTTATCTCACTCCATCAATAGCAAATACATTAACAATATCTAGTCGCTGCAAGCACACTATTAATTTACCACGACCTGTCCCTACAGGGGCAGAATGATTGTTGGAGGCAACGAGGTGTATCTGCTTACCCCTCCCTGGGACACGGTGTCGCTGCTGGGGGATCAATGTCCATTGAGCATGTAGGAGGAGGGGGCAGGCAGGCAGGCAGGCAGCCAAGCAGCCGGCTGGAGGAAGCCCTCAACCTCAGCTCGAATGACGCTGTCACCTAAGAGTTCCCAGCAGGCCTTGCAGAGACAGAGAGTTATGTGCTGCTTGATGCTGGAGCCATGTCCTCTCACACAGAAACATGGGCCTTTGTTCCTCAGAGGTTGAAGAGGACACAAGTAACAGATATTGCAAGCTCCGGTTCATGACAGGAAAAACCAAGACTGCCACTGACAGTTAACTGTCAGTCAGCTATCTTGACATTTATCATTGGGAGAAGTGCAGTAGCTCTCATTCTAAGTAAGGCTTCCTGACACTGGAAAGAAGAAATGGTGCCTTTTTCTTCATGAATCAAACCTTGAATTAATACAATGGAATTCAAACAAAGGAGAAAAAACTCAATGCAACATTTTGAGAAGGAATTTAATAATAACATTATTTATTCTATTCAGTTTTTTAGGAAGGGGAGCTTTATTGAGAGAAGGTTCATGTTACTATGGTCGTTTTGGTGATGTCCAGTTTCTTATGTGATAATGCAAGATCTTGAGCTGTTCCGCTGCTAAACAGGGAGGAGGAGCTAAGCTCAGCTAGTGAAACTAGTTTTTACAGGAATTAATATAAAACTGTATTTTATGTTACTGGAAATTAATAACTTGTTGTCTCATTTTGCATTTTGGTGTGCAGGTAAACGTTTTTTGTTTTTTTGTTTTTAATCCAACACACACACACAGACATAGTAAGTAATAATATCTGCAGATATAAAGGAACTCTGTTTAAGACTCTTAACAAGTCAAAGAGTTCATGTTGGGAATCACAGTGCAAACTGAAAAAGAAACGATTTATTTAAACACTCAGTTAGCCAAGAATCATTCCTTGGCTCTTCTACACGGAAACCTCTTCTTTGCCCAGCTCAGAAAAAGCCTGTTGTAAGTTTTCCACACCTACTGCTGTTTCAATAAGAAGGAGCGTGTCGGAGCTGATAGCCTCTGGAGGAAAGCTACTGCATCAGCCAGTTTCTCAACCTCACCACCAATGCCCTAAGTGAGGGTTAAAGGTCAATAATAGAGCAATTGCAGGCAGAATGTGAAATCTTAGTACTGCCTGTGTGGAAGAGAATAACACTGGATATGGTACAGTATGATACAAATCTCAGGAAAAAGACTTGCAGAAAGTGTAACACCCCCCCATCCACTCCCCCAGATAACATCAGTGTGGGTATGTGGTTATTACAGTGGGTGGTCAGAGACTTCTCAGTGAAACAAACTCCCCAGCAAATAGTTTTGACATTGAAATATCAGACAAGTCGAAAATTGACTCTTTGATTTGTTCCGTGAAAGGGGATCACCGAAGGATGCATTATTTATGCAACAGCACATCACGAATCAAAGCGGGGATACTCACGCTTTGTTGATAGCAGCAGTCAGACTCAAACGCGATTTAACGGTTATAAATTCACAGTTTTTCATCTATTCCCATTTAGCTGTTTAACACCAAAACATCCTTACACGTTTTCTCTGGAAAGCAACAGCTCCTTGTGTGGAACGTTCCCAGCTGCCAGCCTGTGAATGCTCACTTGATGTGTCTTTGTCTTCTCTGTCACACTCGAGGGGATTGAAATTCCTCGTGTGAAATGATATTTGAGGTGATTAAAGGGAGTCATTCCATGGAGCTGACAGTTCTAATGGAGAGAGAGCAAAATCTGCCAGTCCGGCACCTAATAGCGAGACGAGCTTTGTGACAGCCGCCGGAGGAGCTCAGAAGTGCTCTGCTGTGGGACAAAGTGCCGAGAGGGGCATGCCCTCCTTCCGTTGTCAAAACTGCTGTTTGTTTAGTTGCTCATGATGTATGAAGGAACGAAAGACAGAGACAGAAAAATGGAATGCAGCTTTTTAGTCTTTTGGCACGAGGTGTCAGATATCAGCACATGGCTAGTGATCAGACATATACTGCAGAAAGAGCTGCTCAGGGTTGGAATCTGGAATTGTCTTTGGTGTATTTAACTTCTTAACTCTGTTCCTACTTCAGTAGAGGCTTTGGAAAAAAAGAGAAATGAAAAACAAACATGATAGCAAAGCAGCTTTCCTGCGAATGCACGTCAAACCTGGAGCAAATATTTCTTGGACCCCAACGTAGCAGGTCACGTTTCCCCTTTTCCTGCACACTTTAGTTACAGTCAGCTGACTTCAGTTAATACAAAGAGAGGAGAAAAACCGTAGAGTGATCTAAAACTTCTGATAAGTGGAAATCTAAAAGATGCTTCCACTTTTATTGCACAAATGTGACAATAAATTGCAGCCAGCCCAGAAACAACGTTACTGTTGCACAACATTATTTGTTATTGTAACCATCTGCAAAGACAACATCCTGACACAAAGTTGATAGGGAAGAATTCCTGGCCCACAATAATAAATGTAAGTGCAGCTGGAGCCTGATCCATTTTCTAACTGTACTTACATTTATTACATTTACTATCTGTATTTTTATGGTGGTCTTCACCAACTTGCTCTCAGTTTCATGTTAAGACTTGAACGCTAAAAAAAGGTGTGTCTGTGTGTGTGTCCTCGTTATGGATGTGTCAGCATGTGGGACTGTAGCCTAAGGTTTAAATTGATCGCTGATAATTCTGTTACAGTGCATCTCAGAACCTCATCTCCTGCTTCCGAGTGGCTTCAAGAAGGACTTTTCTCTGCATTTTGTGAAGTGTGTCTACACACCAGTTCCACCTGGCACACCCAGTCATTTACCACCCACTCCCCTCCACTTCATTACAGCAGTCCAAGTTGTTGCAACTTTGTGACCGCTCATTATAAATTATACAACGCTGTGAGAAAAGTATTGTCCCCATTTCTGATTTCTTTGTTTTTCTTTGTCAAGCTCACATGTCCCAGATGATCAAACAAATGAGTTCCGATCATCTCGCAGTTGTTACAGAAATGTGCCTTCTCACTGCATTCACTGGTAGGTGCTATACCCAAACTGTCAAGCAAGCTGACGTTATAGGCTTCAGTGTGTGCTTTGAGTGTTGGGCATCATTCTTTAGAACATCACCTTCCATTTCTGCCATTCATGGACCCTGCTTCCAGTGTGACCAACTGACAAAGATGTTCCCCAGTTCCAGCAGAACACTGCGATGCCAATTACCCCCTTTTTACTCCAGCACGTCCATCTTTTTTCTTTTTTTTTTTGCAGTTACCAGAAAATAACGGTGTGTGAGAGTGATAATGATGGGATTCCCCAGAGGGATGTAATGCACCAGAGATCGTTTTATCCTCATCTGATATAGATCAGGTCTTAATTCCTGGACTATCACTGCTGGATTTTGTTTAACATTGTATTTGAGGATTTGCAAATTAATTTCCCCTTCATGTGCTACATTCTTATTTTTTGCAGGTTTTTCACATTAAAGCTTTACTTTGGTATTTGCATGTTTAGACACTGAATTATGAAGAAGAGAAGCCTTCTCTGAACCTTCACTGCTGATCCAGGATCAGTGCTCGGGAGGTATTTCATTTTCACGGGTGACTCTATACATTTTTCTTTGTTGTTGTTTCACTTTCTAAGACTGTTCCAGATAGAATACAGCCATTGATAGCATTGATTACACTGCATTTATAAAAGTCATGCAGCTTGTAGTTTTAAAGACAGGAAATGCACAGCTAATAGGAAACCAACATACAAGATACCACAGCACTGCTTACATTCAATTGTTTAATAATGCGAGTGTGATGACTAAGAGAAACAAGTGGAAACAAAAGACTCGGGAAGCCTTGCTACAACAGACAGAAGAAGAAGAAGATCATCACAACCCTTGCTTAAAAATAATCGAAAGCTTAACATGGAGGTGAGGGAGGAGGAAAGAGAGCAATCAAGACATCACTTGCCAACCCACCATGTTTTCCCTTCTCCGGGTTTATATTGGTAATCCAGTGTGTCATATTCAAACCTTAAGCAACCAATCAGCGATGAGAATAAATCCAAGAAGTGAGAAAGCAGGTTAATGAAAGTGACAATGAAAACACAACAAGATAGAAATTGAATCGATGACCTGAGGTGGTGCATAGTTTACAAACCCTTAGTTTGTAACTAGTTTTCACACACTGATATTCCTTATTTACATTCACATTCCTGGTGTGAATGTGAGAGTGCATGAATAGTGGAATTGTAAAGCGCTTTGGGTGCCTAGAAAAGCTCTATAAAAATGCAATCCATTATTATTATTATTATTATTTACTTTGCATTTCTGAGGTAGGGATATTGTCTTCTCACTCTAGCTGTTAAGCTGATAAATCAATGATTAAACTGATTTGAGACAGCACAGTTAATAAAAATGCAAACTTGATTGTGAGTTTCTATAAAACCTCGGAGTAAAAGTTTAGTTTGATTAAATAGCACGACTTCTAATTAGAGCGGTTATTCCTGACGGTCGTTTTCCTGTTCCACAGGAAAAAGTACATTTGATTTTCTAAATAGCTTTAAAAAGGATCTGTTACTTGTTCTTTTCTGCCATAAATATATTGAAATAAACTATTTTGTTGGTGTATGCTCACCTTACAGTAAATATGGCCAAAGTTCCCATTGATGACTTGAGCTCATGTAAAGGCTAAATGTGAGGTAAAAGTGCAGACTGCTGAGCCTGCTTTAAGCATGTTTGATGCTTCAGCTCATCAAACAAATTGTAACATTAGACAAAGATAACCCCAGTGAATGCAAAATACAGTTTTTAAGAGAGTACAGCCCACCCAAGGAGATCATCTACCACAACTGTGTGAAGGATTGCCATTCCAGGACATTCCAGGACATTCCAGCACATTCCAGGAAAGATCAGTCATGGCAAGCACTGCAGGGTCCATCAGACATGGCAGAATCAGTGCTATTTTGTCCACCTTACTGTCTCATGAGACAGGTGATTCTAATGTATACTATCATTTTAGATAGTCAGGATCAGTTTTAACTTAGCTGTAGACCATTAGTCATTAGTCTTTCTCTATTATTGTAAGGTTTTTATCCCACAGTATAAAGCACTTTGCACTGTGACTATTGTGATTTAGCACTGAAAAAATAAAACTGAATATAAATGAATCATCCTGAGACTATCTATGAGGTTGTGCTGGTGGGCTGGAGTCTCAGTGACACCATGCTAAGTTTGTTGTTGCTCCCCCTGTGGTCACTTTTGTTTTCTTAATGTGTGTCATGCATGAGGAACTCTCATGTTGGCAACCTTTGTAAAGAAGTGTGTGCTGCCCTGCTAACGCTGTCGGCCCACTAGGGTTACGTGTGCTTCCTACAGGGAGCGAGGTCAGTCCTGCTGATATTTATTGTTTAGGAGTGGTACGCCCTTTGTGACATGTTATTGTCACACTTGAGTTCACCTGTGCCATATCAGTGTGTGTCCATGTGTGTGTTTGTCCTCCCCTTGTCTTTGTCAGGCTCTTGTTTTCCTGCTGGCTCTGTGTCTTTTGGATATTGTGCTGTTTTAGATTGTAAAACCTTACTGAATCTTGCAGTCACTCTTGCTTCACTTGATTACATTTTGGTATCAGCTCTAGTAGTAATAGAATAAAGGTCTGTGTGAATCCACCTACCTGCCAGTCCCCATGTTGTTTCCCTTTTGTGACAATAATGGTGACATATGTGGCAGTTTCAGGGCAGCCACATATATTTGTATGGAGGATAGTTTAAAACAGTCCAAGCCACAGTACACTTGTCAGGTATGTGTCAGGTTCAAGGCTTCTGGTGACCGCGGTATTCTTCCACTCCATTTAGTTTAATTAATAATCTTTATAGTAGCTATCAAAACTGGTGCACTCCAAACTGCTTACTTGGATTTCCAACCTGCTATCCTCCATAAAGAAGGAATGAAGTCAAAGCCGTAACTCGAGACACTTGAGCAGGTTAGCTCCTGGTATTTAAGGCTGCTGAATAGTGAATTCCAAGTAATGATTTTCCTTCCCCTGAAATGAATATGTAGCTTTATGAATACGGCCTTTCAGCTGCTATCATCTTATCATCCCTTTACAGGGCATGCCCTGGTAAGTGACTCTGTTATCAAGACACACTACAGTGATTCAGCTGCTTGGTGTTTGGTTGATATTGACGTCCATTGAAACTGTGACGTTCTTGTCACCTCTTTATTACAGGATGACCTCTGTGTTACTCGGCCACTTGTGAAAAGCTTAGTTGTTAAAAATACAATTATTAGGGCCCTTTCTCTATGAGGTATCTTTACAATTGATTTGTCTTTTGCATGTAGAGCACTTTTTTCCCCCTTCTTTGCATATTTGTCTTACTCATCACCCCACACTCCCCCGCCGACCATGATAAGGACAAGTTAAGAGATTGAATGGATGGATGGATGCATCCATTAAGTTTAAAGTTTTAGAATTTTAGTTAAACAAAAAAAAGTTGTGAGTGAGAGCAGACTATCACATCATGTTTCGAAAGATGTCCCTGTTATATCTCACTTTGTTTTGAGACGCACCAAACAAGGACTAAACAGAGAAAGAGATTTGCCTAGAATGAAATCACAAAAGATGTGTTTTCCCCCATGGCTCAAATTAAGGAGTGACATTCCAGCAACTTACACTAACAACGTGAAGCTACAATGCTCATGCAAAGTCAAAATATAAATAACTTCAAATGAAATGGAGTTTTTCACCACTGAACATCACCGTCGCATAAACATGACGAGAAAAGGGGGATAAAAAGCTTTTGACAGGGATGACAAAAAACATGTGACTGCATTCTTTTATTTTTATATGTTTTATGGATTGGACGAAAGTTTTGTCCAAAAGGAAGATTGCAAAATCAAATGAGAAGGGGGGAATTTGAACTAGTTTTCTCCCTGGTTTCTTGAGCCATTAGTTGCAGTGATGATGGATCAAAGATGATGTTGAAAGGGCTGAGCAGAGGATTTACCTGCCTGCCCTAGACAGCTGATCTGTGGGGATGAAGAAGACTGCTGTTAGCCAAATCCTTCATCTCCCTTAATGCCATAACTACGACACCTTGGAAAAGCAAGTAAAGGGCATGCTTGTCAGAGATATACCAACGCTACAGGTTTTGTCCATTTCTCACTTCGCAAATGTTAAAATTAGAAGAAATCAAATAAAAAATATCTTATTATGAAATAATTATTTGAAAACTGCATGTTTTTCTATTTAATAGGGTTATCTTTGTCTAATATTAAAACATTTTTGATGATCTGAAATATACAAATGTGACAAATACGCAAAAAGTAAGAAAGACAGAAAGAAAGAATTTGGGGGGCAAATACAAGTGTTAGGTCCACTTTTTTAACTGCTCATTTAGTGAAATATCTAATCAGCCAATCACATGAGAGCAACATTTAAGCATGTAGAGATGTCAACGCAACCTGCTGAAGTTCCAAATGAAGATCAGAATGAAAAAGAAAGGCGATTTAAGAGACTTCGAGTGTGGCATGGTTGATGGCAGCAGATGGGCTGGACTCGAATGGGATTCCTCCACACATTTATCTGTAGGGCACAGAGCGTGGTACAAAAAAGAAAAATTTCCAGTGAGCAGCAGCTGTCTGGATATTTGCTGTTCTCTGGCAGTTCTCTGGCATTTGTTGATGCCAGCGGCCAGAAGAAAACGGCCACACTGCTTCTAGCTGAAGGCAACAGGAACTCAAACAACCACTTTTTGCAACCAACCTATGCAGAAGAGCACCTTTAAAAGCACGACACATCGAAGCAGCAGCACAGGTTCACACTTCAAGCTACTCGAGTTTGCTCAGAACAGGACGCTAAGGTCCCATGGGCTCACCAAAGCTGGACAACAGGAGATTGGAGAAAACTGTGAAACAGTTGGCAGGATAAGACTGTGATGTAGACAACATGACAGCATGGCTTCATCCTGCCTGGTACCAACGGTATAGGCTGTGTGGGGGATTTTGAAGCCCTTAGTACCATCGTGAACACCATGTGCAGTCCTTTATAACCACGTTGTCCCATCTTTTTATGAGTCCTTCTAGCAGGAACACTCTATATCGCAGAGTTCAGATCATCTCAAACTAGCTTCTTGACCAATGAAAATGAGATCTCAATCAAGGTGTGATAGATAGATAGATAGATAGATAGATAGATAGATAGATAGATAGATAGATAGATAGATAGATAGATAGATAGATAGATAGGTAGATAGATAGATAGATAGACTAAATTTCATCATAGGTAATTAAGGAAAGCAAAGGCATAAAGAATGCATTCAGGTTGCCAGAACACAACATGAGGCAAAGCCCATGCAAAGCGGCATTTAGAGAATATTGGAGAATATTGAGAGCAGCCTGGGGCTGTGTGGTGGTTGCTGATGCTATCGTGCTATCATTGTTCTTGTGCTTAATCGCTGTGGCTAATGACAGGAAATGAAATCACCCACTGAAGACCAACGTGCTTCCCACAGAATAATTACCGCTGTTGACCTTGTGCCTTTCTCTGGTATGTAAGTGCTCTATGAGAACACTCACCACACATTCAGTCAATACATACTGTAGCATGAGCTACTTAAAGCTGCTCTATTAAGCTCTTATTCATTACACAGAAATAACAACAACAAAAAGATGAAAACTGAGCCACTGACTACATTTTGCATTTGCTGCCAGTTAAACAACAAAAAATGAAAAAGATTTATCCGCTTTGGCATTAGCTATCAGTTGTGTTTAGAATTGCTTATGAGGAAAAAAAACAAGCATTTATAAAGACAATGCGATAGTCTGCCACAGCACAAAGCCTAATGGAACATGTCAGTGTATAAATATTTCAGGATTTCCTTCACGTTTACTCAGGTATTGATTGTGCTTTCACAGTACTTGTCATCGTTTTTGTTATTAAAGCAGTCTGCGGACTTGTTTTTTTACTGTGGTTTCACTTTGTGTCGCTTTCTATGCAAAATCCCTGTTTCACAGGAGCATGAGCGCAGCCTCGGTAGCTGCGAGTGGAGATGATAGAGTGCCTCTCAGTCCCAGTTTTACACACATGAGACTGTTATCAATCATCTCATCTAAAGTAAGAAAGAAAAGAAACGAATTTCCCAAACCTGTCAAAACTATTCCTTAAAGGTAAAGCACTGATGAAGCAGCATGGCGAAATCCCATTTAAAGCCTGTTTACCTGCTGCGAGTCAGACTCTGACAGTGCCCTTTTACACTGCACAGGCTCTGACTGCAGCTCCAACCTCAGGTTCTTTGGACAACTTGGGGGTGTGTGTTTGAATGCGTGTTTGTGTGTCTTGACCTTGGGAGCCCTGCAGGGTGCCATTGATTTGTTTACCTGCGCGCTGCTGACAGTTTCTCATTAGGTTTCTTTTGCTCAACACTTCCAGGAGTGGAGACCACAGTCTGCACTTCACAGCCGACGATGCATGATCAATGCGGCTGATAGATTGGCACTGGCAATATCATTCTGTTGAATGACTCTTTAATGGACGCAAGCGCTCCATTTAGTGGCCACAATAAGGCACCTTTTTGTGTCTGAAGCGGCATTGTGGGTCTGTATGAGGAAGCAAACAATATGCTGAAAGGAGAGCTTTGTTAAAATTACTCTGGAAGACAAGCGTGGCTGCAGGAGGAATTGTGCTTTATTCCTCTGTTATTAGGGGGTCTTTACAAAGTGTATAAGAGAAAATGCAATTTAGCATTACAAAAGCTTTTTGGCACTGCGGCGAGCATGCATGCAGCTTGTAGAACCTCTTAGGAGGAGGAAATAGAGGATAAATAAAGAAGAAGGGGCAGCACAGTAACATAAAAAACCCCATTTCCTCTCTTTGCGCACCTCTTCTAATTCCTCCCTCATTTTCTAGTTACGCATTAAAATGATTTTCTCCAAATACCCGCTATTTTGGATTTAAACACAAAGCCGGTGGATCTCTGTAATGATGCTTTTACCAAAGCACAATATGCACTGAAGGGTGTGTGTGTGTGTGTGTGTGTGTGTGTAGGTGTGTGAGCATGTGTGTGTGTGTGTGTGTGAGCATGTGTGTGTGTAGAAGGGGGAGTGCTGATAAATTAAGCAAAACTGCCCAATTTACAGCGAAGCTTCACAGCAATTAGTCCGCCTTTAAGCGCAGACACCCATTCCTTGCTCTTATAGG
>VUQR01013993.1:3490-16555 GCA_015108515.1 Hemichromis elongatus | reverse complement strand
TGACACCCCAATCAACTTGAGGACACATCAAGGTCTAATTACTTCCTCAGGTGACAAGCCGAACATCTCCACCCAAAACCGTGACGGCTCCCTCTCCCTGGAAAGAAATTTTAAGAAGACTGAAAGCTGACAAGACATTGAAATCAATAAACATTTGCGTCAAACACCTGTCTCCGGCTCTGATGAGCTTGTCTTGTTAAGAAAAAGAGAGAGATAGAAAAGAAAGAAAAGAGAAAACGCTGACCCCGAAAGCAGAAGACTGCAGATGTATGGGTGCATGTAGCATTTATGACGCCCCGGGGCGCTGCACAGCCTGTCTTGGTGCAGCAGTCCGACATCATATTTAGTGGACTGGGACGGGCTGGCGGGCCAGCCATTCTCTAATGATCAAAATAACACTTTGTCAATGTAATAGCCCGCTGTTCTTCATTCTTTACACCCGCCTGACAGAACATTCCTCACAGCTTTGTTTACACCCCACCCTGCTGCCCCTGTGGTCGCCCGTGACTTCTGTAAAAAAAATAAATAAATAAAAGGGGGGGGTACCCTCCAACACCACCATAAACCATGATTATTTTCATTGGAACTGATGTGTTGCCATCACTTACAGCACTGAGCTCCCTTTCAAGAAAAAAAAGAAGAAAAAAAAGCCAGCATCTCCAGGTAAAGGCCCCGGCATCTTTGGTTCAAACATCAACGGCAGCACCAGGCTTTGTTTATGAAGACGGGGAGCAACAGATGGCAAGCATATCTATAAATAAGTCGCTCCTACGAATAGGAGATTAGTGCATTTGAGCCGGTTTTTAATGGTCTCTGGGAGAGATTAAAAAGTAAGCTGATTCATAATGCATTTCTCTTTGCCGTGAATCAGACATAAACGAGGGTCTGGTAAGAATCAGAGCAGGAGGGGAGGAGTGAAAGTGCGGTGGTGGGGAGGGCTTACATGTTGAAAGTAGGAAGTTGCATGACGCATGTCTTCTTTGCGCCACTGCAGTTTCTCCACACATTATCTGCGCGGTTGACTCCTAAGCCCGCAGAACTCAGCGTGTATATTTCGACCCATTCATTTTCACTGCGCGCTGTTTATTTTATAATCATTAATGCCCTTAGCGGTTATTCCAGAGTACAAATATCAAGCAATATATATATATATAAAAAAAGAAAAATAACCAATAGCGCATTCCAAAGTTCGTGGAGAATATAAACGCTGATAAATATACATAAACCCATCTTGCTTTTAGCCTCTGGGTCACATTTTCTCCAAGTTATTGAAATAGAATGGAGAAAGGAAGGGAAAAAAAATTCTCAATTATATAACCAGTGCTGATCAGCCTACAGATAGCCGCCCACCTGAGGCTACCGCTGCATCCTCCACAAATATTGACAGAATTCTTATCTTTTTCTTTTTTTTTTCTTTTACCATTTTTTTTCTCAAACAAATATGAAGCCTGTGTGCAAATCCTGTTACCTCCCCATCTGTTCGAACACCGCACCGCACAAATTTCCTCACAGATACGTTTTGGTATTCATTGTCACTGTGCGTGTTTCCAGGAACTGCTGGGTTCCATCTGATAAAAGTGGGCGTATCTTTAGATATCTGCCGCCTGGATAAGCTCTGTATCTGCCATTTAATGTCGCTGGTGCCAGTTGTGTGGAGACTCACCAAGTTTGTCCGCAGGCCTTTTTTGTGGCTGTGTTTTCTCAACAGTAGCAGCTCCTATATTTAATGAATTCATAATCACGCCCAGGAGAAACACATGACTGACCTATAAGAAGGTGAATGGATTTTTTTTTTGAGAACTATTGACATGTTGTCCTTAACAAAGAGTCACGCTGTCCTAATCAATTGCTTAAATGAATAAAGAGCACATATCACCACCCGAGATGTTCCTGTATCTGGCTCGAGCAGCCTCGCCTGTGTAGCCTCGAGTAACACCAAGTGTTTGAATATATGAGCACTTTTCACGGGATTTAAACAGTCAAGAAAGCATCTGTGGAAATCTATTTTCATACATACATCTGTTGGGTGGATCTGTCAGCACTTATCAACAGTCATTTCTATGCCCACACCTTGTGTTTCTATTTCTAACTTGTGTGAGAGAAAGGCTTGGGAAAAAATATTTGCAGACTAGATTTTTGCCCTTAAAACACAGTGACTCACTGCGTGTCTCTTACTCATTAAAGAGTTTACAGATATTGTATTTAATGCTATTCCCCCAGCATATCTCATCACTTTGCAGCCACTATTGTGAAGTGGCTTTTTAAATTCTCTGCAAGACTGAGAAAACGAGTCAGAAATAAATACACTATGAAAAAGTAGTGTCGAAAGCACTCCAGTTCAGAGTGCATAACATCAAAAGTGCACACGATTGTTTGATTTTAAATTACTGATTTGCAAAGGGGGAATTTTTTTAGGACTGTAACTGCAGTAAAACTCATAATCATACTTAATGGTGTGGAATTTATGGTATAAAGATATATTAACATAAAAAGTTAATTTATGATTTATTGATGTATATTAATATTGCAGCTTTTACTGCTGATTGACTATAAACTACATCATAAGTTAGATTTAAA
Organism: Hemichromis elongatus; assembly: GCA_015108515.1. NCBI lineage: Eukaryota > Metazoa > Chordata > Actinopteri > Cichliformes > Cichlidae > Hemichromis > Hemichromis elongatus. The sequence goes on along the minus strand of VUQR01013993.1, from coordinate 13,978 downwards.
ATTTAAAATCTGCAAAATTCAATAAAATTTTATTCATACAACACCAAATCACACCACGAGTCACCTGAAGGTGCTTCATATAGTAAGGAAAAGAGACCCACAGTAATGTGGATTAAAAAAAAGGGACAATCAGGCAACCCACTATGAACAAGCTCATGGAGACAGTGGGAAGGAAAAACTCGCTTTTAACAGGAAAAAAATCTCCAGCAGAACCAGCCTCAGGGAGGGGCATCCATCTGCTGCAACCGGGAAAAGAGACAGGACAACATGAAAAACCGAACCTTTGCAATGCATGTGGAGTATTTGCATCTAAAATATAACACAAAAATACATCATGTGGACAAAAGCCCTGGGCCACCTACACATTACACCCACAGAAGCTTTCATGAAGCTCCCAGTTTTTGTGCTGATGTTAAGGCCAGAGGAACCTTCGTGCTTACTGAACCAGCAGAGTTGGTGACTTGTACAGTCCACCGCAGCACTCAGCTACCTCACTTTGTAACTTCACCTGGTCCACCACTTCCTGGTTGCGTTGCCATGGTTCCTAAAGTCTTCCACTTTGCGGGAATACCATGCTGATCATAGAATATTTAGGAGGGAAGAAATTTCACACTTATTGCATCCTACTAAAGTACTTATAGACTGACTGCTTCTTTCACAAATGTTTTCAAAGGCAGACTGCATGGCTAGGTGTGTAATTTTATACACTTGTGGAAAATTAAGAGGTGTGGCCCAATACTTGTCCTTATAGTGAACTTCTAGGAAGTAAAAGGACATTCAAACTGTAATGACGATTTAAAGTTACCACTGTTTCGTTTCCTAATTTTGATTCACCCCCAATTCCACCACTGAGATATACACGATTCCTTTGCAAAAAGTTTTGAATGTGGGCTAAAACACATTTGAGCTCTTAAAATCCAAGGGCTTATACATATAATTTATTAGTGATGGTGACACATTTACTTTTAATTGTCTAACCTATCCAAACAAAAGACCCCCAAAATGACTTGATGAGAAAGAATTGTCATCTCATCATGCTTTCACATCTTGAATCAGGCAATTACATAAAGAGGACAGAAGAGTGAAATGCTGCCTGGTATGGTTGTTGACTCAGCAGGCATAATATTAAAAAATGAGAATAGCTGAGAATACCTGAACCTCCCTGCATTATATTCCAGTTTATGATGTGATGTCACCTGGTGCATAAAAATTCACCAGAATGCAGGAAATGAAGTGTGTGATGTACACTTTGATGAACTTCAAATATAATGGATGGCTTCTGCTCTCTGGAGGAGCTCCGGAGATAGTCCAGATTGAATGGGGGTCCCACGGAGCACAAAAACTCCCCAAAATGTACACTTGGTGAGGTAAACAACTTCTGGAAATGTTCATCATGTTTTTGATAAAAGTGGCAGACATACTGGGTTTTAGTTTAGATTTTTATGGGTTTCAATTGCAATAAAATGCATTTCTATTAGTATTAGGGACATTACAACGCCATGGGTTTCTTTATAGAATCCATTATCGTCAGTCATGAAGTGAGCAGCAGCAGAGAATATCTAGCAGCAAACTTATAATAGTCGTTTCCTTCAACTGCCACAATGCAAACATGGACGTTTCGGCTGTGTTTCTAAGACACCTCAGAACTTGTATGCCGAGAGTTACCGTGTTCCACAACGAGTGAGTAAAAACAGGATTTCTTTTGGTTTTTAGCACGGGGGAGCCATTCAGGTATCACTAGCGGTACAGCATAACATTTATTTATTTTTCTGTGGTTAACAAAAACATTTATGCATAGAGTCTTATCAGTGCTCTGCATATGGCTTATTTAGTAATACACAACAGTGACAGTACAGAGTAAAAATGTACAGCTTTACTACTGTTTAAGTTCAGTGCCAACATGTTGGGGTTGCTAACTTGGGACATGTTGGTCTACTCCAACTCTTTGAGTAGGAAATCTGCGTGAGAGGTTTCACAAAATTATTTCACTTTAGACACATAAAAGACGCTGTATTGGAGAAAACACACACACACACACACAGCTTATCCTGATTACTGCTGCACACCTTGCTAAATTCTGTACAGCAGATTAATATAACAGGGAATGGCTGTCCTACACTGGCTCTGATACTTACACTTTCCTGGTTTAGACATCCAGAGGCCTGCTTATTTTGTCCTCCATTGCTCAAACACAAACTTATTATGCTAATAGCATCTTTTTACTCATAGCAAATTTTACCATGTACCTTGAAAAATAAAGGGGCTTTAGAGTGTAATAAGCTGCCATGAAAGTAATGTGCATTATTTACATTGCACAGAGGAAAACACACTCTTAATCTTGGAGTGGTTTGCTTTAGTTGGGTGTTTCTCAATTGCCACTCTACATGGTGATTTTATGATAATTATATGGTAATGGCGGGACTCAGCACCGCGGACAGCTCCCAAGGATCGCTCCGCCCCCTTCCACCCGCTACGTGAGCGCGCGGCGACCAATCACTGCCTCTGCCTCAGTTCAGCTCTGGATACAACAGAGGGAGCTTCAAAGCGCCCCTTCATCCACAGAGGAGAGGACCGCTCTGGGTGTAATGCGTAGCTGGGCTTTGCCTTCTTCTTGGATGGGATAAAACCTACCGGTTAAATTTAAACGCTCATTGTGTGTGTGCGCGCGAAAGAGAGAGAGTGTGTGTGTGTGTTCCGCGAGGACCGGGAAATGCTCTTCTAGCGCGATCGCGGATGACATTATCCCTCGCGTTTTTTTCCTCCCCCCACGCAAATATTCCCAACTTGGAGCCTCCTGGACGCCCAGCAAGTTTTTGTTTTTGTCTTTTTTTAAATTGCGTTTGAGCAGTGTAGCTGGAAGACCAGAAAGCAGCGCAGGACAAGATGGGGAGCGAAAAGTACTTGCCGGAGCTCATGGCAGAGAAGGACACGCTGGATCCGTCTTTTCAGCACTCCCTGCGGCTACTGGATCAAGGTAAGCGTCCGTGGATAAACACTGAAGTAAACACTTGAGCTGCGTGAAAAACGTTTAGTAGGAGCGTTTAGCTTTTAACGTTTGGTCTCTAGGCTATACCACACCACCAGCCCGCCTACTTTTGAGTTAAAAATAAGAGGTTTTTACAATTTTCCCATGGTCACGCAAACATACCGAGGTGCTTTTTAGCAACAGGGCTTTTTTTTTTGCCAGGTTTTCATGCTCACAAGGTGCTTTGGCCTCCAGTAGTGTAGAAAACATGGCAAGAGAGACCAAACACTGCACCTTCACACCTCAGAGGTTAACAACTTTAAATTGGCCAATAATGACATTTCAGCTCCTCTTAATTAGCTTGTAATTAGTGGATTTGATATGTCTCAAAGGCGATGGAAATGCCGGGAAAGTCAATATCAGAATATAAAATCCTATATATTTTTTTCTTTTTCTGATGGCATACCGTGAAATGCTAGCCTGCAGTTCGTGAAAGGAAGGGAACGACATCTCAGTTCACAGGCTGCCCTCATCTCCATCCCCGTGCTGACGTGTGTGAGCTGCGGTGCCAGCGCAGGAATAACCGCTCTTTATTCAGATAGAAGTGTTTCCCGCTTTGAAGACACGGACGTGACTGAAATGGAGTGTGTGTGTGTGTGTGTGTGTGGAGCGGCAGAAGCGCTCGCATGCAGACGCTTTAATTAATCCGTTGCGCAGGGTCCTGCTTTGAAGCTGTCGGGTTTTTCCCCCCTTTTCTTTTTCTCTTGCAAACACTTTCTGGAAACTCCTGAACTCTAAGGAGTGCGCTTTTACAGCAGCCAAGTGCATCCTTCAAGCAGCACTCTCGGGCTTTGTTCGAGAGTCGAGCGCGCTGTTGGTGGCTTTACAGGTAACAGACAAGACAAGTAGCACGGGTCTGTAAGCAGTCCTTCTGGGCTGTGACTAATTCTGTTGAATCCCAGCTCTTTTTACGCCGACAGCTGTGCCAGTTCTTCTCGCTGTCTCACAAACTTGGGGGATCTCGGGGTTCAGAGCAAAGGCACGAATCAAGTGGTGTTCAGATGCTGGTTTGCCATAGTTACAATCAAGTTACAGGTTACTTTGAACCCTGGTTGTTTGAGCGAATGTATAAGAACGTGTAAAGGGATCTGCCTTTCACATTTCAGTTAAAATAAAATGTAAAAGAAAATCAGGAAAGCTGTTAAAATGGGCCTTAAATTTAAAAGAGGCTCTTTAATTTGATGTATGCACGCGTTTAAAATGTACTTACTTATATTGACTTTTTCTATCTGTTTTGCACACCTAGTGAGGAGTATGGTTGTGCAGCTACATTTGTGCTGTTGCCTTCCTTGTTTTAGTATTGTTTAGGATGGAGATTGATTAGTGTAGATGTGCAGTGCAGCTCCTTGCGTTTGTGTGTCCGAGAGCAGAGTAAAGGTTGAGCTGTTAATGGGCCAGCACGACTGAGAGGATCATTGTTCATATTGTTCAAATGTGCTGCTGTAATTCTGCGGTGTGTGGGGGTTTGTGAACACAAGCTGTCTCTTAACACACAAAGTAAATTTGGGTCCTTTATGCCAACATTTTCTGTCTGTACGTACTATAAAGATTACTGTGGTTGTGTAATGGGTATCGAACTTAAAATCAGAGGTGTCAAATTCTTGACTTGTCCTTAAGTAAGGCACATCCAAAATAAAGAACTTGGATGGTTTTAACTCTTGGTTAACTAACTTTTCTTTAGGTCAGTTTGCTTAAACTTTTTTTGGGTAGTAAATCGTAATAAAAACACGTTGTTTTCATAAAAGTCAGCTGCTCAAAAAAAAGTATTCTCAACCCAAATCATCATATTGTGAGCTTAAATCCACCTTTTGCAATCTTATTTTAAGTGCATCTCCTTCAGGTAAAATTGTGCGCTGTGTGTGTACATGATGACTTAAGGGACAGAGAGCTCACTTTTTATTATACTACACTACAACATCACTAAATGTGTTAAATACCCCATTTCCTACTACCAGTCGTTGCAACTTGTTTTTCTATGCACATTTTCACGATGACAGACGTGTACACAGAAAAATGCAGCAATTATACTTCTATTACACTCCTATACATGCTCCCAAATATTAAAAATATAGAGAGCACAGTGTAAAGCGCAAACTCTTTCTGTTTTATCAAGTTTTTGCACAGTATCATAAATAAAACTATTCCACTGTCCTTGAGCCGCTTCTCTGTCTCACAACCTGCTGATGAAAGTGACTGGTTTAAAAGTGTGGGACTTCCTTTACTGGAATGTAGACAATGAAAAATGCAAGAGCACAAAAGGCTTTGATCTCCATTTTTTATATATAGTGAAATGTAAACAGAAGTGGCTCTAGACTTACAGAGTAACTGTCCTCTGTTCGGTCGGTATATTTTAGAGTAATGGTTGTAATGGCCTCACAATATCAACTCTTGGGTCTTATTTGAAAGAGCAGCATTTTTTGTAGAGCTGATTCATGTACAGTAAGGTAAATTCATTCCACTCAGTAAGGCAGATAAGCCTTTGTTTCACTCAGCACTTTTGGTTATCAGCTCCTTTTCAGATCTAGGTTAGATTTTTTTTTTCTAACAACATTTCCCTCGCTGATAGAGGGAATATGGCAGCACCAAATCCTTAATGCTAGTTGAAAGACACTTACCAGCCGCTTCCGTGACAGACTGTCTCTTAAAGACCTTTATCCACATGGCAGGTCTTCTGTAGAGTTCTAGCAAATATTAGCCTCTTACCAGAATGGAATAAAAGTGAGTGAATACTTAAAGTAGGAGCCAGGATATGCCAAATAAGAAATAGAAAATAAGAGTGTGAAGTAAAATATTGTACAACAAGTTCTTAATGTACTACTTCCAATAAAGTTAGCTGGCGATATTTCTGTCGAGGGCAAAGATTGCACTTGGACGCTGTCGCAGTGGCAGAATTAATCCGTGACATTTTATGAAGTAAGCGGTACTCTGCGGTGCACAAAATTTGGCCGAAACAGTCTGCCACAACTCCAAAACTGTAAATACTGTTATCTCTCTCTTACACAACAGATGGAACACGATGCGGCTTAATAGAGCACTTCTTCTGCCATCTTGCTGATGAGTTCTGGACTTGATTATGCAATTGGCAGGGGATGCAGGGAACAGAGCCGGAGTAACTGGAGTTACTGCGTGCACACGGCGAATATGAGATTACTCCGGGTCTGGAGAGACTTCCATTCAGGAAAAATTAGTGGGGGCATTGTATTGCAAGCTCGAGGACGGGGCGGACTGCTTTGATAAGTTTGAGCCATTCGCAAAGCTCCTCTCCCGCAAGGAGCGTATCTCTTCCCCCTGTGACAAGCCTCATACAAGCAGCAGCAGGCTCTTGGAGCTGGAGGAATATCTTAAGCCAAAATAAGAGACAAGCAGGACTAACAGTCTGCCTGGAATGAAAAATCCTCTGCAGCATACTAATGAAGTGCTTCCAGGTACGAAATCACTTCATGTGGCAGGAAATGCGTCTGTCATTAACATGAACTCAAGACTGTAAAAAACTGTCATTTCCAGTGTGAATTTAACTAGTTGTTTCGAGATCAAAAGTTCATCCAGGATCTTAGAAACAAATCTTAAATTTCACATTATCAGTGGAATTCTACTTCGCTTCCACTCATATTTGATGTGATCCACTGTGTGCTTTGTTCCCCTTAGTGAACAAGGCTGTTATTGTTCTCTTTACTCAGTGGAGATGCAAATTGGAGAAATGTAGCGAGCCATGCTATTTGAGTGATGACACCAAAGCATCTAAGAAGTAACGTGCAGTAAAATAATAGATAAAGGTGGGACTGTTTGCAGACTTGGGGGAAATGAATCTGCTTTGAGCTCTGTGTGTCTGCACAGCGTGCAGAATGTTAGCAAAGCAGCGGCTCTGGTGCTCTGCGTGGGTCTGCACAGGAGGCGTTCAGGTGCAGTGTTCAGCTGTACATCACCTGCAGCTCTGGAAGCCTAACTTGCAGTCACTGTAGTAATGCATACAGAATGCAGGAAAATAAATTTAGAGTGTAAAAATAGAATTTAGGAGCCACTGTCTTTCCATTAGAAAGGTTGCCAGACCGTGGTGGCTGTAAGGGGAGAGGGGGACTTGATACAGCGTTGTACAGGATTCATGAAGTGCGATGCACTGGTTAATTCTTAATTGTGTGGTAGTGCAGAAAGACCAGCAGCTACATATGTGCCCCTGTGCAAACAGGAGGAGAAGGAGGTGGGAGAAGCTGGGAAGCTCTTTCCAAGGGATCGCCACAGTTACTGGATCTAATGGATTTGCCACACATTTTTAGACAGGAGGCCCTACCTGGTGCAACCATCCTATATATCTGAGCTTGGGACTGGCACTAGGAGTGCACTAGCTCAGAGATTGGGTTTGTTTTCACCTGTTGTGAATTCCCAGTGGATACATGCAGCACCGGTCAGCTAAGGTCTGTTTGGCTTCGCTTGTGGTTCAAACTCTAGTTACGGCAAGATTGACATGTGAATATACACATATTAGACGGTTGGGATTAATGAAATGTTTTATAATGAATTCTCTAAAGTCAATAAATGTCCAAATCACACGACAGATTTAAAGACGACGTAGCAGCAAGACACAGGCTCACCGAGTCTCCTTCTCAAAAGTGCAGACCTCCATTTGTAAAGGAGTTTTTAATCCTAACTGTGCATTTCTGTGGATTCTACTGACAGTTTGCCTTGCTGTCTGTGTTGTGGACACGTTTTACTTTAAATAACACAGAAGCTTTTCAGATATGTTATTCTGTGAACGATACTGTTTAACTATGTAAAATAATCTCTGAATCACATTTAATGTTACATTTCAGATCATCTCAACAGATAATTTGGATTCTAGTATTTTTTTCATTTTGATATTGCAAAGCACCAACTGCTACTGTTGATGCTGCTCACCCAAAGTACATTAGAGTTACAGTTAGCACATATGACATGTTAACTCAAATACACACTCAGTCTGGGAACTTATCAGCTGCTTTGGCATATTAGCAAAATGAGATAAGTTAAAGGCCTCACAATGACCAATAGACCATTTACCTGCATGCAACCAAAGCCTGCTCATATGTGATTGGTCAGGACCAGTGTTGGTCAAGTTACTTGAAAAAAGTAATTAGTTAGTAATTACTGTTTACTTTTCCAAAAACGTAATCCTGTTACTTTAATGATTACTTATTTTCAAACGTAATTATTTACTTCATTCCTTAGTTACTTTTTAAAAACATGACACTTGTTTAACATTTAAACCTATTTTTTGCATATTCCAGCATATCATTTAACATAATTTTTCGTGTTCACATTTACTCTTTAAATAAATAAAAATAAAATTTAAAGATTCAGCAGCACTGAGTCCTGTCGCTCTTAAATCTATTGTCACCTGTTTATTAGGAGTGGGACCGGTGGAGGTTTGCCCGGTGCTGCAGCGGTCATGTCAGCGGTAAAGTAATCAAGTAATCAGTAATCAGACGCCCACTACAACTAAATAAACCATGAGGTCCTAGAAATCCTCCCTTGAGGATTTGATTTGTAATGACTTGATTACAAATGACAAATCCTTGTCTGTCTAATATCACAGTATCATCAGAGAAAATGAATAGTGGCCGAACCCTTAATTACTTGTTTTTGACTGCGCAGAGAAAAATGTTAGAGGTAAATTTCTTAAACCAAACACAAACCACGACAACAAAATTCACAAAGAAAGTTACATAAAAGGAAAGAGAGAACAAAGAGGAAACTTTAAGGACATTATTGACAGTCTTTTTGATAATTCTTTTGGAAATGTAAGATTTTTTTTCCTCTGCATGTAGGTGCTACTCTACTCCTAATTAGCTATTCGCTGTCAACTCATTTTGTTTGGTTTTAAAGTGAGGTGGGAGACTATGTGACGAAAATGTGAGAGATTCAAAGATTTTTCAGCTCTCGTTTGACGTTGCAGCCTCAGTGCACACTGATGAGCTAAATATTAAGAAGAGGTAAAGCCGACAGCCTTGATCACCTTGGAATCTTGCTTTGACTTGTATTTTTGCAATCATCCACAATGTCAGGCAGACTGATGAATACTATTTTCTTTGTTTCACTCCATCATCACGTACCGTTTGACACAAACTTTTTGTGCACACCTTTGATTATTAAAGATCATTGAAACGAAATTTGCTGTGCTTCAAAGGACAGACAGTCATGTTTTTGTGTGGGTTTCTAGTTGTAAACAAGTGTCTCCGTGCACCAGATGTATTCTGTTTGTTCCAGATGTGTCTGCAGAGCCGCGTGCAGCCCACTCTGAATCTTTCAGGACCCCTGGCCCAGTTTGGACGTTGTAACCTCAGTCCCACACATCAGCTGCTTTTTTAATTGGATACTCCACAGCGGGAGGCTGGCACAATGTTTGGATTGCATTAACAACCTCAGCTAGCCTCCCCATCAAAAAACCACCCTAACTGCAACACATACACACATGAAACATCTGCACTAAATGAGCAGGTGTGGGAAAGTAAGCTTATTTCAGACACAATGCTCCTATTGTTAATTCATACATCACATCATGCATCTCATCAGAAGAACAGGGGATATTTTTAGCCGTGCTTGATTTTGTGTCCTGAGTGAGAGCAGTCTGTGTGATAGAATACCCAGAAGTGAACAGAAATAAGCTTTGGCATAGGATCAAAGGCAGAGATATCATTTTGTTGGGGAAACAGTACTTGATAGCGATAATGATCTGCGGATCTGTGGCGGGCCGACACGCTGAGCCACACAGCGAGGTGGAGGTGGAGGCGCAGCCACGGCACTGAATCTGTCTGAGGCCGGGACCTGACCGGTGATCTGACCCGCAGATGTAGTGAACTCGCAAGTGAACTGTAAGAGAGCAGAAAAGCGGCGCTCCAGAAACTGGCTTTGCATGCAGACGAGTCTGCAGAGCGTTGCCGTGGCTGAGGGCTGTTTGCGGAGCGCCGTCTCCCGCTTTGCAGCAGCTCCCACTGGAATCCAGGGGTGAAATGTAGGCCAGGACGAACGCAGGCACACCCCGGCTATTTCTAAGAGCCGCTTGTTTTCAGGCATGACGAATCACGCGGCTTCCTTGGTTTCTCCGCTAATGTGAAATGCATGCTCTCGCTCATTAGGGCAGCAGTAATGAGCTGATGAGACTGTGATTTTGCTCTTTTCCCACTTCGAAGCTGAACCTGATAAGCTTTAATACAGTTAAAATGTAAAACCTGGAATATGCTAATATTACTCAAGTTTTTGAGTCATGCTGCTTGTAAACAAACACAATCACTTGTTACCAATCAGAATGGTAAATAGATTGCATTCATATAGCACTTTATGCTGCAAGACACATTCAGCCATTACTGTGTACATACAGTGCTTTTATTATCACTCACATTCACACACTGATAGCACACTGAAGACACTCCACACAAAAACAACACATATTCTGTCCTAAGGTATGGGGGGGGGGGGGGGGGGTTTTTTTATCA
>VUQR01013991.1:0-13992 GCA_015108515.1 Hemichromis elongatus | reverse complement strand
AATTCACAAACAAAGTACATTGTGGGATGGCACGCCACATCGGTCCACTCCCCAGAGGCCACCATCTCAGCACAGTCCTCATCATCATAGGCATTGTTGGGCTCTCCTTTTCTCCATTTGCTGAAAGTGGTCATGGGAGAGCGATCCACGTAGGTGAAAACACCTTCGCGCTCTAGGTCATGAATGCCAATGTAAACTCTGCTCAGGCCAGCGTCGGTTATGTAGCCTGCGATGGCTGCGTTTGCTCCCTCATCCTTCGGCATGACCAGGTGCCCTCCCCTCGCCTGGCAGTAGCCCTCAGCCTCGGTGTAGCGCTTCGCTTCCTTCACCAACAGATAGACCTTACTGTCTGTTTCCTTGATGCCAGCAACAGCTGCAGGGGAGGGCAGTGCTGAAAAATGACCACTTGTATTTCTATAAATTTCACATTGACATGCCCACATTTACAATTCTATAGGACAGGAAATTAGCTAAAGCATGCAAACCAAGGCTGATATAGATTTAAAAAAAATACAAAAGCATTTTTTACCTTTCTTGATGAATTTCAGTTCTGAGGAAAGCTGAGCCACAAGATTGTCCATTTCTCCAATCATCCTTCTCATTGGCGCACACTCACAGGGAACCCCTGATAAGGCAAAAATGTGTGGGACTATCACAAAGTTGACTTCATTCATTTACAGATGTGTTTGTTTAATCCTGCAATCATCTGTTTGACAAACAAACTAAGATGGTTTAGAACCCACCTGGCTCTCCCTCTGGGCCCCTTGGACCGGGGTCACCTGGATCTCCCTTGGATCCTGCATCAGAAATGTAAATATTCATCAATCAAAAAAAACAAACTTAACAAATAATTGATGCATCCCTGAAAAAGTGTGCAGACAGTACATCTCTGCAAGTTGAGGCACCTTTCATTCCACTTGGGCCAACCTTTCCATAGCGTCCCATAATGCCTTTGTGTCCTTTAACCCCAGGTGGGCCTAAAAAGAATGCAACGTGAGTAAATTGTTTATTTGAAGATAGAGATATACTTTATATCTTATAGTTGAGACAAACCTTTAAAAGAGCACAAATTAAAGCAAAAAATATATAAAACAATTAATCTTTACTTCCCCTAAAGGTGCATTAATTAAAATGATGAATACGCTTCAGAGAACACCATTCACTCCTCATTAAGGTCTTCCGTAAACACTTGTCCACGGCATTGGATTCCACAAACCGTTTCTCATATGACCTCTCACCCTAATGTAAACACTTGACCATTTCTGGATGGTCTGGTAGTGATGTAACAGCACATTATCAGCCCGAGAAATGTGATCTTTACCCCAGTTTTTCTTGTATTAGTGGCAGTAATGAGAAAAGGACGAGATATATAAATGCGGGCACATAGAAAATATAGCCTCTTTAAAGATTTACATTTTAGGGGAATGCACTTTTGCGCACAAAACAAACAAACACATTCTGTAGTTTCTTTTTTTTGCCGCAAGTGCATAAAATATACCAATCTCCCCTGGCGGGCCAACTCTTCCTGGTCTCCCAGGTGCTCCCTTTTGTCCTTTTTCTCCGGGTTCTCCTTTTGCAGCAGAAGAAAACGAATTAATATATCAGATAGTCTATTCGTGGTTTTTCAAATGTGTTTGGCATGAATTTAATTTAAGAAAGAACATAGAGCTACATACCTTTGAGTCCAGGGACAAGGATCTGAACAGTGCAAGACTCATCTGACAAATGTTGTCCATATGATGTCTGCATTGGTAATAAACTCATCACTACAGACATTAGTATCACTGGCAGTAACAGGTTCTCACCGGTCATTCTTCTACATGGGATGATTGGGGGGCTACACTGGAGAAACAAAACAATTTAAGGAAATGCAAATATTTTTAAAAAATCGTTCATAAAGAACAAGGTTTGGTTAAAATTGTATCTGTATATTTCAGAATGAAAATAGTGAAATTAGAAGTGAGAATTTCTTTCTACTGAAAATGAATAAAAGACATTTATAACCACATTTGCATAAACCAAGTAAACACAGGCAGCTTTTTCGTAACTCATAATAAAGCGTTTTTACTTGTAAAGTATATATTTCAAAATCAGAAACACCTACCTTTAGAAGTATTTTTTCCAGGCAGAAGTAAAAAAGTAATGCCAATGTCCAACGATTTGCTGAAGCTTTGAGCGCTGGTGGTCCTACAAAAGCATTTCATGTTCCTCTACACAGGCACCACAGAATTTGTGTGATAGGACTTTTGTAAACAGCTCACAGATAAACTCCAAAGCAGTTGGGCCCCCACAGATAATTAGCTGGGAAAGCGGTCAAGAGATTGACAGCAGAGAGGCCTGATAAATATATTGACTCAACTTTTTAATGCTATCATATAATTGGGAGAGTTAAATAAATAATGCATTTTACAGAGCTAGCATGCACATTCATTTAGTAGCAAGGTAACATCTGTTATTTTAGCAAGTCGCTGTAGTATTAGTAATAGTTTGGTTTGTATGAAAAACCAGTAGTGGTGCTTATCATTACATATACTGTGGTCCATGTGAAACCGTTACAAGGAGAGTCGTTATTTATGTTATGCCTATTGTATGATGTTATTTATTTAATATTAAGGATTTAAATCAAGGGTGTCTAACATAAGGCTCCTGGACCAGAATAGGCCCAGGAAAGACTCCAATCTGGCCCGCTCGACAGCTTTGGAAAATGTGAGGGACGGTATCGATTTCTAACTTTTTACTGTTTTGTCATAGTTTTACAGTTTTTCCTACTGATAAAGACCTCTACTATTGCTATTCATACTACACTGAAGTAATTAAGTAATAGATAAACAATAACAGTTAGGTTGATTTTTCACTAGCGGCTGTAAATTTCTATCTTTTACAGTGAGTCCACGGTGGTAATACTTTTTTGTGAATTAATGTGAATTTCTCTTCTGTAACTGTAAATACTACAATATCTTTTTTCTGCAATTTTATTCATTTCTTTATTTATGTGGACAGATTTTGTTTATTCACTACAGCAGCATTTCTTTGTAGAAAAACTGAGACAGCTGTTGAACGTTTATGTGGCCCGTGATGCAAAATAGGTTTGACTTCCCTGATTTAAATTGTTTAAAGCACTTCATTAATAATAATGATTTCACTTTATGCCGTGCATTTTCCCTTTAAGCACACTAAGTTCCATTCATTACACATTCCCTAAATTATGATTGTGTTTTGCTTACCTCTGTGCTCATTGGTATTTCTATTGCTCTCATTTCCTCCAGTGTGCACTGGGTTCTACTGATCATGAAACTTCTAGTCAAGGTGTAGGCAACTCCAGGCCTCGAGTGCCAGTGTCCTGCAGGTTTTAGACCTCACCCTGGGTCAACACACTTGAATCAAATAATGAGTTCGTTACCAGGCCTCTGGAGAATTTCAAGACATGTTGAGGAGGTCATTTAGCCATTTGAATCAGCTGTGTTGGATCAAGGACGCATCTAAAACCTGCAGGACACCGGCAGGCCTGGAGTTGCCCACTCCTGTTCTAGTGCATCCCTTCAATGTGAACTGTAATTACCTGGGATGTTGTTGCTTATATGCCACATGGCCACATGAGGGAGACATTGTCCAACAGGCAAAGCAATCAGGCACAACTTATGTTCTGGATCCTGAATATAAAAGCTCTCTAGAACATTTTTTTTTTTATCCTGCCATTCATCAGTCAATATAACATTGCGTTAAATCACACATGACCAGAGTCATTAACTCTCTTAACTGGCTCTAAAGTAATTGGATACAAAAAAATAAAAAGGTAAGACATTTTTAGAGTGCTGGTTTGTGGGTTAAAAAAAAGAAGCTATATTTTAGTGCTTGCTGTCATTTACTCTCTGTAATCAGATATGATCCAGTACTGGCGTATCAGATGTCCTAATTAGATTTACAAACCGAGTGGCAGCCTGTGTTTCAGTTGTGGATTGGATGGCTCCTTCAAAAATCCCCCAAAAAGTTTCAGATTACCTGCCGCTCAAATATTCATGAAGCTCGAGGGAACATTTGCAGTCTTTTCTTCGCAAACATGTGCTCTCTGGTAATCCTCTGTCATTTTTATAAGGATGACAGACCAAACAAATAGCCTATCAATTAGTGAAATAAAATACCTACATTCAGACACTTAAACACTGCATATTTAAAATTATCTAAAACCCATGTGGTGATATAACATGTTGAAACTTGCGATTGTTTATACTAAGCTTTTTTTAATGCGATTCACGTTTTAATACATTGATGGCGAATAATTGAAAAATAAAAGCATTAAGTGATATACCTGAGGGAAAAAAAATTCACAGTCACGATCGCCGCCCTGATTTTTTTTGTTTAGATGTTTATAATATGAATGGCTTATTAATGTTTCGTTATAAGTTTAAACCATAAGCCAAAACCAAAAACGTGACAGGATCTTACGAGGGACACTTTAACGCGCCTTCAGCGGTTCGCGGTGAGGTGACGTCACCGGTGTTCACCGGAGCTCGAGCGTAGCCTGTCACCCAGACAGCGCGCTGCTGCCTCATCCGTCCTGTCCCGCCGCAGGAAGCAACACCGAGAAAGCTGGAAAGCTGGACCAGTGCTGCACACACAACCGCATGAGGAGCATAAAACTTCTCACTGTCGCTGTGAACGTAAATTTAACTGCCTGAAGGATTTCACTTGTAAGTGCGTTGGTTGTGGTCTACCTGTTACGCTTTTTATTATTACACTTTTATTTTAAATAGCTATGTCATTTATGAGTAATTGGGAGACTGGGTTTTCTGAGGGCTGCTGTTTAAACTTATACTTTATAATTACTTGTACTGGTGTACTGTTCGGTGTCTTGGTGCAGTAGTCGTGGCTTATTATAAGGTGCTTAGTTCCATTAGTTTATTTGAAAAAGTTATTCGGGGTTAATCGTAATTATGAAATCCTCATTACAAGGTTGTCTCGACTAATCAGCACAGCCGACACTTTAGCCCACTCTGCCTCATTTCTGCTTCATTGCTATCAGGAAATTCTGTCCTAGATATTTCTCCTATACATAATTTAGCCGTGATGCGTTTAAGGTGTCCTCACGGGATTACCAAACGTAAACCAGGATTCTTTATTCCCATTTATTTATGTATTTTAATGTTTCTTTTTCTGACATGTCACTTTTCATTCAAATTTAGGCAAATGTTCTCGTGGCATGCACTTCTAGAAGTGTACCCTCTCTGTTAGTGTGTGCATCTTTCATCCTGTTGTTCTGTAGCCACCGTCCAATGCTTTTTCCATGCCTCCCTTCCCTGAGAGAGAACCGGAAACAGGAGGCAGGAAACACGAGGGGTGTTTCACTGCGTACTGCTTTGACTCTCAAACAGTGCACTTTTGTGTGGGAGTGTGTATATATATATATATGCGTGTGTGTTTTTGTATTTCCTTCTTTCTGTACTCCCTGGCTCTGTGTTTCACTGGATATGTGACACCCTTCTGATTTGCATTGTCTCAAACCTGCTCACTGACTTTTATTTGTGAGGTTTAGATCTCACTTCAGGCATCTCACCTCTCTGTCTGGATTAGGGTCAGATACTAAGAGGATTTGAGGCTGCAGAGTCAAAGTTACTCATAAGGGGGCTGGTCTCAGTTTCGTTGTACGCAGCCAAAGATGCAGACAGTTTGGAGGGTTCTTCTCAAGTAGCCCAATATAACGGTCTTTATAATGAATAGAAATTGGTTTATAGAAGCCTCTGATAAAGAACAGTTAGTGTCTATCGTGGTTTTGCAGTATGCAAAGTCTTTCCGCTATAGCAAAATATGTGTGATCAGTTAAAGCTTTCAGTGTTCATGTACCATTGAAGTGACTGAATTTCCTGTGTGAACAAACTGTAATTAAACTTGAAGTGAAGTAGGGAACTGTGGGATAGTTATGTGGTTATCAGTTATCTAACAAAAACAATCTTTAGGATTCTCTCTTGCCTTGATCTCACACTGGAGGTTAGAGATAATAGACTGGGAATGGCATTGTGTGTTTTTCTCCTGCTTGTGTTAGAATGTGATTTTTCAGATTCTTTATTTGTGTAGTCTGTACACTCTGTGATTGTACCTTGCATTTTTTCTGCATCTGTCTGTCTATCTATCTATCTATCTATCTATCTATCTATCTATCTATCTATCTATCTATCTATCTATCTATCTATCTATCTATCTATCTATCTATCATCTATGGGTCTGTCTCCCTCTCCTAGTTTGTAGACTTTGGTGTATGCTCTTAATGGAGCAGAGTCTTTGCTGTTATGAATCCACATGATTACATTTAGGAGTTTGATGAAACATTTGTCCCATGATATGTGGACTTTTTCCCCTTGCTTGTCTGAGGGCCTACATTTGGACAAAGATATCTTTTGTAGAAAGTTGAGTATTGCTCTATAAATTTAAATAGATAGGCCACATAACAATAAACTGAGATAACAGCATGTGTTTTTCTTCAATGCCTTTCACTATCTGTGACAGAAGCTTGTTTAAAATGTAGAATATGCACTTTGCTATCCATAGCCAGACAGTGGATATATGTGTATTTTAATGGCCTTACCATTTGAGCCATGTGTTATAAAGTGTTTCCTTGACCAGTGCAGTTGTGTGTTCGAAATCGATGTAAATGTACCGAGCTGATGGGAAATGCACTTGGTAATAAAGGAGTAAAACTGTGATCTTTGCTCTTTCATTGCTATGATCATGTAGGAAGTGGTAACTAACCCGACGTTAAGAGATCATTTAAATCAGTATTTGTTATCTGGGACGTAGAAGCAATGAAACTGTCTGAAATCTTAACACATAGCACATATACGAAGTTTGCTAATTTGTCTTACTTTAGGTCTAAGCAAAACATAAAAAAGAATAGAGATACCAAGGTTGGATCTGTCGTAATGCCGAGCGTATTCACCTGCTGATCTTTAAGTTGTCGTTGAAGCTGTATCAGCAGTGTCGATAAGATGTCCTCTTTGACATTTGACCTCAATCCTTGAAGCTTATTGGACACTCAAACATAACATCAGCACTTTTGCTTTAAGGAGCTCTTCGTTTTTTTTTTGCTTAACTCAGCTGAACAATTCATCTTTTCATTTCAGTAAAGAAACTTTAGTAGCATCGACAGATTCGGACACATGTTATCCACTCGGTTACAATACGAATCTATCAGGCTCTAAGTGTCATTTATTAAAGAATGCCTTACTCAGCCTCACTCTTGAAGCTGTGCATGTGGTAAAACTAACAGTTTTTAAAATGACCAATAAATAAAACGTTCAAATGGTTGTCCAAAAACAAAGTACTGTACTTTTACTACGAGCTATTAACCAGTGCTTGTAGTGTACCATATTTAGCTTCTTAGCTGGGATACCACTGAACCCTAACACACTTGTAAAGTGGATTGTTTCTCTTGACAGATATGTCGGGGTAGTGTTGTCTTCACTAAAGATTGCAGCAGACAACTTCTTAGAAATCCTCTCTCACAAGATCAGCTGGTGGAATAACTGAGTGCAGCAAACACCATCAAATGGTCAGATTCCAGTCACGCAATGCAAATAGATAGAGAATGCCAGCAGATCAGTTTGATCATGAGTTCTTGTATTTATTTATTTCTTTTTAGGAGAGATTCCTCCATAGGTGGTATGTGTAGCTGCTGTCTGATTTAATATTGTGTGAAGTAATAGCAAAATGTTATAGTTCCCAAGGCTTTTTACAAGCCGCAGGGAACTATAAAGGGACTTTGGCAAATTCCATGCAAATACAAAATAGGTGGTAAACAAAAATGTTGTGAGAAGCTGCCCTCACAGGCGACTGAAGGTCTGACGTCAAATTTACGATAGTGATATCAGCTTCCGTTTAGCAGTTCTGGAGAATAGGTGTTATTTGTAGGAAGTGGCCATAAACCTAGAAGCAGACTCTGTTTGCTTAAAGTAAAATGCAAAACAGCGCTTTACATATTTATTTTAATTTACTTCCTCTTTTTGCCTCTCCCTTTTGTAGAGTTGTGTGCCTGTGCTGACTGGAGGTAAATCATGGAGGATGGGAAGCCAGTGTGGGCGCCCCACCCCACTGACGGGTTCCAGCTGGGCACGATCACTGACATAGGAGCCGACACACTCACCATAGAACCGCTGAACCAAAAGGGCAAGGTGGGTTATCACACGAGTAAAGTAAAACACACATGTACACACACACACACACACACAACATGACTTTTAATATACAAAATAATTCCAAACGACTATTTTTATTAGTCATTTTAAAGTAGTGTGTTGAATGAAACATTCAGTAATTTTATTAAGCGTGATTTCAGGTAGAAAGGCGTTAGCACAACAATGTGTACAATGTGAGAAACATGAGAGACCACATGTACAGAGACATGAATAAATAAAGGGCAGCAGCAGGTGTGCTGATAGTGTTGCCAGGAGAGAGAGCTGCTCATTAGGAGGTAAAGGCCACCTGTTACACCTGAGCCATCATGTATCCCCAGCAAGCAGGCCTGTAATGCTTACAACAGACCTGTGCAGTAGCAGCTGCTTCTGCCTTTGTTTTCAGGTAGTGCATAGCAAAGTCATGCTATAAAACATGGCTTGTCATAGGAAACTTAGGTCTATAAAGCAGTTATCATGGCAAGGTAACAAGTTAGTCAACAAGCACCCTCAAGATAATTTGCATATTTGCAAAAAATAAAGGCTTTACTATTAACTATAATGTTAGCTCTGTTCTGTGTCCCACGCTAATGCCATGACAGCATGACTGTCGTCACACATAAGAAAATTAGCCAAAATTAGCTAAATTCAACTATCATTCATGTAACTATTTACTATGAAATGCAGTCATTATCAATGTTGGAGTTCATGTAGGTTCAGCTGTTATGCATGGGGGTTGTGCATCTATAGCATAAAAGAATCTACCTTGAGAGGGCGTTGACTTCTCAATATTTTCTTGTTTTATGTATTTTTATTTTCATTTTCTAGAGATAAAAAAAATGTCAATTTCACATGCAAAAGATAAAAAAAATGTTTAGAAGTGTCCTGAGGATCTGGGTATTACAGTTGTATCACATCATGTTCTGGACTTGTTATATTACCATTGGAGGCAATCACATTAGCAAAAATATTGTTGACTAGAAGCTCCATGATCAGTTTATGTCTTGCAAAGCTTACACTCTCACTCACTGAACTAATGAAAGGGCAATTGAGTGTGGGGTTTTTTTTTTCAGTGCTCTGTTGAACTCATTAGTGCCTCAGCTTTCTGCAAGACCCTCGGCCTGGCCGCCTGCGTTCCTCTGTCAGTTTTACTGGTTGGATATTTCTCACAGGATTGTTATTGTGGATGACCAGTTTGTGCCAAGACCTGTTAGCGGGCACACAAAGCATATTCTCGTTACGCTTGCAGTCGGTTTTTGGCTGGAAACCATGCATCATA
The DNA here is from genome assembly GCA_015108515.1 of Hemichromis elongatus. NCBI lineage: Eukaryota > Metazoa > Chordata > Actinopteri > Cichliformes > Cichlidae > Hemichromis > Hemichromis elongatus. The sequence goes on along the minus strand of VUQR01013991.1, from coordinate 4,554 downwards.
GCACAAGACGGATCACTCTCACACAGATAAGCAGTTGTGTATAGTCAGTGTGTAGCAAACATTAAATGTATATAAAAGAAAAAGATACTTTTAATATTTACTGTATATAGCAACACACTGTTGATGTCGGTGTCATTCTTGCATCACTGAATGATGGCGCTGAGTTGTCTGGTTACTGCAAGATCAGCAAATAACCTTACCAGCATCCCTACCAGCTGTAACCCACCCACTTACTCAGTCAGGTGTTCAGATCCTGTTCTCTTCCACCAAATTATTCATTATCCTGCCATGTCTCCCCTTGTTTCTCTCACAGCCGACTTGTTCCATTGAGTTTATTTCCATGAACTCAGACTCATAAACAATAGAGTGAGAATATCAGTAACTAATTTAGCCTGGGAACATGTGACACTGAACATCATTACTGTGATCCTCAAGCGTGATAAATGTTTTATGTTTATTTGTGCTCTCTTAACTGTTTATGATGTTTGAGAACTCTAATAAACATTTGTTTTGTGTCATAAGCCTCTAAACAGCAAGAAGAAAACAACAATTAATCTAGTGTAGGATGTTAGTCAAAAAAAAAAAAAGCAAAGACAGAGCCACATGTAGCACGCCTGTCTCTCCTGGAAATGATATGATGTAAATGTAAAAGTGAAACTGTTCATGTTTTAGACTTTTCTCGCGCCGATGAACCAAGTCTTCCCTGCTGAGGATGATGTCAACAAGCTTGTAGATGACAACTGTGAGTCCTCACCTGAACATTATTTGTTCAACATATTCTTAACAATAAAATGTTAATGATGTTCATTACGTGTAACCTGTCTGTTTGCAGGTTCCTTAATGTACTTGAATGAAGCCACTCTCCTCAACAATGTTAGAGTGCGGTACAGTAAAGACCACATCTATGTATGTTGCTATTACCATCTACACTAAGCTGCCTTAGCACTAGTAATAATGCGCCTGTCCTTTATGCAGCATGTGCTTCATCATGAGGAGATAACAGGGTTGAGTTTAAAAAAGAAAGGATCAATTTTCACAGAGGGGAAAAGTACCAGCTTGTAAGGAGTGATAGGAAGCTAGTGGTCATGGTCAGACTGGCAAGCCCAGTTCTGACTTTAGTCACTCGCTTAGATGATAAGGAACAGCTGGTGGATGAATAAAGTATATCTCAGCAGCCTTCAGTGAGGTGTTTTTTTTACCTATTTTTTCTTTAATTGATTAATCAGACATTTATTTGTAATATCTAGCAATTCATTCAAATGCAGAGACCCTAATCATGCTTTTATTTATTTCTCCTACAGACTTATGTGGCAAATATCTTGATAGCTGTTAATCCCTACTTTGACATTCCAAAGCTGTACGGCCTAGATACCATCAAGTCATACCAAGGGAAGTCCTTGGGCACTCTGCCACCTCACGTCTATGCTATAGGTGAGAGCTCACACCTGCTCAGTGTTAAAAAGGGGGGTAAAATATATAAGTAATTACAATGCACGTGTTTGATATATTATAATATAGAAGTGTACTCAAACTTGCTGTCTTTTAGAAGTAACCCTTACACAGTTCATTTAAGCTTCAAAGCTACACCTTGTATCATTATGTCCTGGTTTTGCCATTACTACTTTTTTATTTTCGTTTTATTTTAGCGGACAAAGCCTACAGGGACATGAAGGTGCTAAAGATGAGCCAGTCCATCATAGTTTCAGGTGAATCTGGTGCAGGAAAGACTGAAAACACTAAGTTTGTTCTCCGGTAAGAGTCTATATGAGTTATTTTACACCCAATTTGTTTTTCACATTTGATCCTTTCTGATTCATGCAAATTTAACATTTAAGAATTACTTTAGTTCAGACCTGTTCACACTCCCAATAGCTCCTGTGTTATATCAAAGAGAGCCATTAAGAATATCTTGCATAATCAAAAACCACGCAGACAATGTTAAAAAGACCATTATTAATGTGTTAATAAATTATCATTTCACTATTTAACAAAAAACTAAACTAAAGTTTAATTAACTATCAATTTGCCATTTAATGTTAAAGGATTTTAGAACATTTACCAGCAGCTTTAAAGGGAAAGCTGCTGCTTTAAATCTTAATCTTTCCCTTTTATTTTTAATGTATTTTAAACTTTTCAGATATCTGACCACATCATATGGAAGCGGTCAAGACATCGATGAGAGAATTGTTGAAGGTACTATATTAAAAGAATTCTACACATATCAGTTATGTATTAAAGTTTTAATAGATACGTTTGTCTTGAGTGTATTTTTTTGCATTTACAAATCTCAGCAAATCCCCTCCTGGAGGCCTTTGGAAATGCAAAAACAGTCCGAAACAATAACAGCAGTCGCTTTGGGAAGTTTGTGGAAATCCACTTCAACAGCAAGGTAAGCAATGTTGACGGATTAAGCTCCAGTTTGTTCTGTTCGTTTGTGTTTTGTCAGTTTTAAAACTTGCGTTTAATACTTGATTTCTTCCCTTGTGCCACCAGAACGCAGTTGTGGGTGGATTCGTCTCACATTACTTGTTGGAGAAGTCAAGGATTTGCATGCAAAGTAATGAAGAGAGGAACTACCACATCTTCTACAGACTATGTGCGGGAGCATCTGAAGACCTAAAGAAGAAATTACACCTTGACTCTCCAGACAGTTTCAGGGTCAGTGGGTGCAGAAGTTTTATGAATTCACAAACTGCCAACTGAAAGAAAGTTGTTGTTTTTTTAAATCATTATTATTTTACTATATTGGCATTACAATCATCTTTTCTGTATTGTTTGGCATTTCTGTGGAGGCCCATTAGATGTCACATGAGGTTATTTTTAGCAGTGTAATTTTCTTAAATCCAAGTCATCCTCCCAAGTGTGATCAAAAGCCCCTCAGTAACATAATAGTTCACAATTGAATTTTGGCTCTTTAGGATGCAATTATCAGCTCAGTAGGGGAGAGAGCTAGAGAGTATTAAAGTGTTTACCATGGCTTTTATTTTCCACTAAATACGCTACAAAACAATGGTTAACAGAACAACAAGCATTTCAAGCTGTTCCCTTAGATGTTTATCATCGTATCAAGTCCCCGAGGCGGCGCCCACATCAACAGAGGCAATTACTTCATGCAATCCACTACTAGTCAGCTGTGGAGCAATATTTGGAGACAGCAGAGTAAATCTTTTCAGTGATGAAAATCAATATAAACATCCTCAGTAGATTTGCCACCATGAGTAAATTGAATTTATCAAAATACTAAACATGTTAAAATGTTTCTAAGTGGATTTTGTCTCTGTTGCAGTACCTGAACCGAGGATGCACCAGATATTTTGCCAGTAAGGACTCCGACAAACAAATCATGCAGAATCGTAAGAGTCCTGAGGTAATGTCATGTCCTGACCCAAAGTACTTTTTTAAATTTTGGGGTATTAATTTAACTTCTACTTCAACACATAAATTAATTTGTAATAAGAAACAAAGAACACTTTAGAGTTCTTTTTTATGCAGACTGAAATATAGATATTATTTGTGTTCCTAACAGCGAGGAAGGCTCAAAACGAATCCCAGATCGTAGCTAAAAAAGTATATTGGCAAATTGAGTTGATATGCATGAATCGGCTGATAACAGTATTTTATGCCAAGATGTATGAATGTAATAAATTATAAATAACATGAAAAAAATAATTCATTCTTCAGAAGACATCTAATTAATATGGAACAATTAGAAATGAAGTACGTTGGTCCTTTAGGGACTAATTATAAGTGTTCATATTACTTCTTTTTTATATGTATCTTTTATTATATTAAGAAATGAAACGGTAATAAACAAAAATCTTAATGAGAGCATGTATACTTTATTTTTAAGTGATATTTGCTAGATGTCACACTAAAACCTTTTATTTAAAGTTATGTGTTATTTGATTATTATATTATTATTATATTGTATTTATTCAGCTAACAAACTGTGTTTTTGCTACAGCCTACTAGTAACAAAGTGTTTACATTTACAATTTATAATAGGTTCTTTGCTAAGTTATAAGTAGGCACAACATTGGTTCATCCCTTGAGTTTAGATGCCTTTTTTCATGCTTGAATGAGTCATAGTGTCACAAAACGGCTGTGTGCAGGCAGGAAAAGGACCCAAACGCAAAACTCACCGAGACAAACGTGAACTCAAAAACACTGCTTTATTGCAGGCATGGGGATAAAGCAAAGAACAAAACTAAACTGGGGAACTAATAACAACAAACTCATGGAAAACACAAGGCACATAACTCACAGCTATGATGGAGGACGTGACACTGACAAAGAGAAACACGGGGCTTAAATAACCTGAGGGATGACGAGGGGAATGAGACACAGGAGGAGAGCACAGCTGGGAGTGATTAGGCAGGACGACACAAGGGAAGCAAAATAGAAACACTGACATGAGACACAGACCTTCAAAGTAAAACAGGAAACACACTGACTGAACTTAGACATGTAAACTTAACAGACTGGGGAGCCGGAAGACATAGGGACCTGAAAAGCACAATAGACACAACACTGAACACAGGGAAGCCATCACAC
>VUQR01013989.1:14835-29485 GCA_015108515.1 Hemichromis elongatus | reverse complement strand
TAGGACTGCTTTTTTCCCATTTGTGCAATATCTCTAAAATTAGAAATATCCTGTCTCAGAGTGACACTGAAAAACTAGTTCCTGCATTTATTACTTCCAGGCCAAACTACTGTAATTTATTCTAATCATGATGTCCTAAAACTTCCTGAAAAACTTTCAATTAATCTAAAATGCTGCAGCAAGCGTATTGACAGGGACTAGTAAGAGAGAGCACATTTCTCCTATATTGGTTTCCCTTCATTGGCTCCCTGTTAAATCCAGAATTGAATTCAAAATCCTGCTCCGCGCATACAAGATCATGAATAATCAGGCCCCATCTTATCTTAATGACCACATCACCCCATTAAAGCCCATTCTCACACCGCAGGCTTACTTGTGGTTTCTAGAGTATTTAACAGTAAAATGGGAGGGAGAGCCTTCAGTTTTCAGGCCCCTCTTCTATGGAACCAGCTTCCAGTTTGGATTCGGGAGGCAGACACTATCTCTACTTTTAAGATTAGACTTAAAACTTTCCTTTTTGCTAAAGCATATAGTTAAGGCTGGATCGGGTGACCCTGAATACTGCCTTAGTTACACTGTAATAAGTATAGGCTGCTGGGGGATTCAATCGATCTGTGTTTCTGCTTTGAGCAGGAGCTGAAGTCCAAAGAACCTCTCTGAGGAGCTCAGTGAACCTCCAGGTCTCCAGGTCTAAAAGAACTCACTCGGGTGTTCTGTTCACCCAAAGGAGAACTGGGACTCTTGCCTGGTTTGGGAACTGTTCCCCAGAGAAATTGGGGTAGGTGGAGTTACAGATGAATGTGAGAGTCCAGGTTTGACAGGTGAACAAGCTTGATAATGATAAGGTAATTAAAGAGCAGAGCTGTGTCACTTCCTGTCTGTACACATCAACACTTCTAAAAGAAGAAAAGTGATGAAGAGCCTTTCAGCCTCTGATCCCAGGTCAGAAACACCTGCAGGTTAGTGCCGTTCCCATGGCTACAGTTAAAAAATAAGCAATGCTGACTCAACATCCTTAGGGCAACATCAGGCTTCGCCCTCAGTGCGGTCTGACAGGCACAGCTGGAGGTGATGCTCGTCATGCATTAGGCAGCAGCTAAAGGTCACAGAGAAGGAGGAGGTGCCTTCCTCAGTCACACTGAAAACCTCTCATTTTAATTTAATTCACTTAAAGACATCACCAGTCACCTAACTGATCACCTGATCTCATCTGAATGATGATCCATAAAAATCAGAACACCTGTCTATCACACACACCCGACAGCATACAGGTATGACAGCAGTAGCTAGCAAATACTACAGAAGAAGAAGAAAAATCACCTGATGACAGAGGAAAGAGAGGAGGAGAATTAGTGCATCACTGCAGACAGTTAGCCAATCATAGAGCAGGAACAGCAGGAGGGAGGAGGAGGAGGTGGGGAGCTTTTTATAGACGAGGAGATAAAAGTTTGTCAGTTAAAACGTGAAGAGAGGAAGGAGCGAGAGATTCACAGAAGAAGAGAAAATATTCACGCAGGAGGAGGACGATGACCAAAGTCTGGGAGATAGATCCAAACAAAACAAAGAGACAGACAGAAGTGGAAGAGAAGGAACAGACGATGCTGCTTCAGCTCTGAAACGTGAGTTTTTTTCTTTGTCCTCAACATTGTTAGGCTTAGATTAAAATAAACATAATTTAATATCATATCATATAATAAATTTAATAAAATATAATACTATATTTTAGATCATATAACATAAAAAGTTGAAGTGAATCTGCTCACACCCGCGCTTTAAAGCTGATGTTTGAGCCTGAATCTGGCAGCAGGTCTCATTTTAATCCCGTCAGTCTGCCTCCAAGCGCCTCGAACAGCCTTTAATTATTTTAATGATATCCTAATCACATGTTTATTTTCTCTGCAGCAGTTTAATTTTCAAATTTAACTCCTGTGTGCGGTCATAAAAACACTGGTGAAACTCATAAACCTGTCTAATAATCACATCACCCCCACAGGCTGCCATCCTGAGTTTTTTAGTGACTGGTGAGGTCACCTCACTTCTCACAATGGCGTCCATTTTTGTATCTTGTGATATGATTGTGACCAAACTGAAGTTTAGTTTAAAATTAGCACCGAATGACTTCAGTAGAGACATTGCAGTTAGAAATGCCAGATTTCCTCCTAGCTGTGACCCTCAGGATGCCGTCTCACCACTGTGACATCACAGGAGGCTCACTCAGTTATCCATAAATAGGGTCCCATTTATTTTTTAGTTTTCAGCTATGAGATGAAACCTCTCCGGTCAGGTTTAGGAGGCAGTGTAACCCAGAAGGACATCAGTGATGGGAAACTCCATAATTGTTAGTGGGTGGGGCCTGAGGCCAAGTTTTGGCTACGTCCAGACTAATGCGTTTCATCCACACAGTGTTCTAGGCCAAGGAAAACAGAGCGTTTTGGAAACACTTGTGAAAACGCATACATTTACAAACGGAACTTTTGGTCACAGTGTGGACAGCGAAAATGGAGACTTTTGAAAACGATGACGTATGTTAGTCATATGATGCAGTCATGTGACCACTTCAGCCGAGATGGCGGACGGCATCCTGTTTTGTTTGCTCACAGTTTGGGGGCCCAATTGACGATGAATATGTACTCATTTGTAACTCGTAGCAACAACTCCACGTCATTATCATTCCATTTGAAAAATTCGGTGCTTTGTCTCACCATTTTGACACCATGTTTTAAAGACCCAGAAAGTAAATAAAAGACAGACGGAAATGACGCAGGTCGAATTGTCTTACGATTCGCGCATGCGTGGTACTGGAACGTAAGCGTTTTCAGCCTCTGTGAAAACGACTGAAAATAATAGTGTGGATGTGGAGCATTTTCAGACGAAAACACTGTTTTCAAATCTATCCGGGCTAGTATGGACGTGGCCTTTGTCACCACTGAGCCGGGTGATTGAAGTATCAGCCAAAGGGAATGGTGGAGAACAACAGGGGCTAAGTGGGCTGCAATTATCCGGAACAACTAATGGGTTAATTTTCCCTGCGCTTCCACCTGGTGGTCTGTCCAGCTTGAGGCAGATACTCAACCTGTTTTCACCCCCAACCTGCGCTCATGGTGCAGATGTCCATAAAGCTGCAGTGGTGACACTCAGCATCTAGCTAGCACTAAGTAAGCAGAGCAACGTTTTAAGGTGCAGAAAACTACGAACTTTTCTCAACAAATGTCAGCAAACAGACAAACTGCTTCAGACACAGAGCTGTAGCTGCTCCTTTACAGGAATGCAAAATAACACTAGTGATCTAAGGAAGGCAACGGATCATTCTCCCAAGTGAGGGCTGGTCAGGGAGTGATGTTTGATATTTAAAACTGACAAGTGATGTCCTCGATTATCTAATCAGGATTGACACCTGATGTTACGTGATGCAGATCATTTTATGAAACATTGAGCAAAACTATGTGAAGCACTGACTCAGAACCTATACAAAATTACACCGATCATTCAGCATCTCATCGCTTTACAACTGGCTTTCAAAACCAATATTAAACCTTTGTTTGTGTGTGTGTGTGTGTGTGTGTGTTATCTGAGAGGACTCCACTCTGGGCTCAGATGGCTTCATTTCCAGCACTTAGAGTTTTTAACCCTTCACTCACTCAGACTGAGGCTGGTTTAAGCATGTCTGTGATGATCGTGTGTGTAGTTGCAGGTTTGAGGTTTGTTGACTGTTTTTGGCGCATTTCACTGATTGGATAACTTGGTTTAATCATGTGATGCTGACAGCATGTGTACATTTTGTCCCTAAAGAATAATAGATAATAGTTTGGTGTGTTAGAGTTTAACAAATGTGTGGAATCAATAAACCATCAGAAAGGCTTTTATTGTGAAAGTATGAGATGACCTATGTTTAATCAGATTACAGATGTGCTGCATAATTATGACCCATTCATGGATTTTGGATAATGGACTATGTCACGTGACCTGGTGACATCATGACCTGCTGTCATTATTATGACAGAGTCATCGGTGGGTTTTGGGTCGGTGTGTAGGGTCTTGTTTGGATGTTTGCAGGCGAGCCTGGTGCACCTGTTTAGGTAACGAGACATAAACCTGACAGCGAGGGCCACCGCAGCAGCTTGGAGGAAGCATAAAAACACAAAGACACCGAGTGAAAACCCACGCCGCATCCTTTCACGTCCATCCACCTGGAACTGCTCCCTGCACATACTCTGCTTGTCTATGAGGCCCACGCCCTCACTCTTCCTCCGTGACACGCTCTGATTAACTCGTGGAAACGTCTTCCCGTCGGTTGCTATGGTTTCTTAGCACAGAGATTTAACATGTCCGCCTCCTCCTCTGTTATTTTGGAGGTGCCGCTCCTCACAGTGTTATTCGCCTCCTCTCTTTATGTGGCTGCTGTTACCTGACACGCAGGTGTGCTCTGGGCACAACAAACCCACCAGGAACCAATCAACAGGCTGATCACAAACCTGCCAGAACATCTTCATAAAGGAGCGTGCTGTAAACATGACAGGCTTAAGCCAGGAGAGTCACACTTACCCTGTCTGCCTGTCCATGTGTGTGTGTGTGTGAGAAAATCTGCGTGTGGTAGATTCATGGTGAAGTTCCAGCTGTTGCTAAACAAATAATAAGTGCAAATAAAGTTGAACTGAATTAGTGGTTCCCTGATGACTTCAGAGAAAGGTCACAGTCACATAGAGCCAGACATGTGCGGGAGCTGTTTGCCTGTTTCTCTTCTTTAGAGCCTGTGACTTGAATGAAGCTTTTTCTCACAAACTGTCTCGACATCTTTTCAGGAGCTAGCTCTAAACCATCTGACAGTAGCTTATCAATTATTATTCATGAGGGATTATTTTTATTGGTTGGTTAATAAGAGGAGGAGGGTTTCTGTTTGCCACATCTGAGGACGTTATGCATTAGGTGGCGCTGTGTTTCAGTCTGTCGATGTTCCCATTAAGAACATCTGGAGCAACCTTTAGCACCTTAAAGCTGAAGCAAGTCTTGGGTTTAACCATGCAAGTGGACCTTTCCTGCTACATCACCATGTTAACTGATTTTGCTCTGGGTTAGTTTATGTTCAGATAAAAGATCCACAGGTACAGACCAATTACTCAATGGGTTTTGTGCTTTAACACAGACGGACCTCTCCAGGAGGTGGGTAGTGAAAACGCCCTATGTGTAGGACAAGATCTCAGGTATCTGTGTGGTACTTCAGGTCCAGGTGTGCTGGACCTGAAGCTGTGCACAGCTCATACAGGTATAGTATGGGTGCAGTGAAGACTGACAGGAAAGTAGAGGGAGAAACAAAGGCAATGGGCTGCAGGAGTCAGATATGTGTGGGTGCTCCCACTGAGCTAAACTGGTACCCTACTCGGAGGATTATAAACTCCTGTTTTTATTTTACACCTCAGCTTACAGACCATATGTAAAACAATGTTGTGACGCCAGCTGACAGACTGTTGATTTTCTGGTTATCAGTTTTTCTCCACTGAATCACCCACCTGCTGATCAGTAACATCCAGATAGTTCCAATAACCTCACAGCAGCCAAATTACTGGTCAGGTGACATCATTACAAATGCTCCAAAAGCCTCCGACAGCACAAACACAGTTCAGAGGTTCATGTGTCAGTCAGAGATGCAACGTGCCTAATAATGCAAACTTGAAGCTATAGAGAGCAGATGCTGGCAGCAGACAGGCTGTTTGTGTTTCTTTCTGATCGTTATTGATTATTGATCGTCCTGCTGTGTTTGGGAGTCTCAGTGGAGGTAGGAAGTGGAGCTTTCTTGGATGTTGGACGTTGTCCTGCTGTGAGGATCACAGTGCTCTAACTGAACACAAACCCAAAGCAAGCTCAGCACCCTCCACCTAACTTAATTAATCCCCCAGCATGCTCTCTGTCTGCCGTGGACAGGTCATGTGACGGCTGAGCTGGTGCACAGATGTTCACAGTTAGAGAGCCTGTCTGACCCTCACCTCACTGCGCTCCTGTTGGAGGGCAGTCTCATACAAACTCACTGCTTTCGTAAGCTGCTGAGTCAGGTGGGTAAGGCTCCGCCCCTTGTGAAACAAACGGTTGTGAAAAAACCTGTCTCAGGTTTGCAGGCGATTGTATTTCCACCTGTTGTAAATGATGGTTAAATGTCCTGTGTTAGCTTATTTGCCCACAAGTCCTTCAGAAACATGTCACAGCTGCTTATCGATTAGCTGATAAGAAAAACCTTGGGTTAAATCGAGCCCGTTAACAAGCACACACACATCTCAGTGTGTGTGTGTGTGTTTACATGTAATGTTGGCGGTCATGGTCTGTGGTTGTCATGGTAACAGAGGATGAAGAGCAGGATGAGAGCGGCTCTAAGATGTGATTGTCTCTGAGAGGCGACACTTCAGCAAACAATAGGCTGACATTTAATAAAACGGGCTCCACTTCCTTATGTAACCACCAAAATAAGAGCAACACAAGCACCCCCCCAAACCATACACAACAAAGTGATCTGTGTTAGCTGTCGTCTGATTGGTTCATTTGTCGTCACACACACGACTGCGAACAGTGATGGCTTCTTCGTGTCAGTTGAACGGGTGTGAAAAAAAGCGCTACAAACATGAAACTTACTTCTGTAAAGTAACACAAAAAGTCAAGACCTTACTGTTCACTGAGCACTGATGCACCACCTGCACACATCTGTACAAACACAGCCAGACACCAGGACTACCTTCAACTGTGGATGAATACACTTAATGTAAAGAGGTTATTTTTTGTTGTTTACAGTTGAAGAAAAAAACAACAATAATGAACAAAGAGAAAAACCTGAAGCAAACAGGTGCTGAAACTGAAACTCACCTGAGACCACAGATGACAAAGGAAGCAGCAAGGTAAGTCTGCATTACTTTGAATACTTGGTTTAAATACTCAGATTACTTGGTAGCAGGCAGTAAATAATAACACAGTAACTGTGTCATTACCAGATGTTGAGCAAAACCCCGCAGCTGTGTTTAGGGCCTCCATCATGGACAATGTGACACCTGCTGCCTTTCCAGGTGAGCCAGACTTGAAGGAATACAACTACCTTGCCCTGGTTCTCGGGGTGCCTCTGATCCTGGTCATTATCCTGGGGAATGTGCTGGTGTGTCTGAGCGTGCTCACTGAGCGCTCGCTAAAAACCGCAACCAACTACTTCATCATCAGCCTGGCGGTGGCTGACCTGCTGCTGGCCGTGCTTGTGCTGCCGCTCTATGTCTACTCAGAGGTCAGTGTAATTGAGCTGTGTGGGCTCAGGTGTGCTTTGTGCTTTGCTCCCAGTTTTACCTGAAGGCCCTTTCTCCGTTTGTGTGCAGTTCTTGGGGGGGATCTGGACGTTGAGCACCTACATCTGCGATGCTCTGATGACCATGGACGTGATGCTGTGCACTGCCTCCATCTTAAACCTGTGTGCCATCAGCGTAGACAGGTGAGTCCAGCTGTGCATTTAGGTCACAGTAACGTCATTAGCACATCTGCTGCAGGTGTAATTAAGATATTAATCTGTCTGAGTTGGGAATATTTATCGTCATGTGACCTGCTGTGTCCCTCAGTGATTGCAATGGATCTTAATGAAGAGACACGTTAAATAAAAGCCTGCTCTTCTTCTCTCCTCACATTGTAACTTTATTTCAGTTGTGTCGCTCCAGTCACACTGCTGACACCTCATTAATGAGCTAACACGTGACTTCATCCTGATTTTTACAGACGGCAGCTGTTAATAAACCAACTGACACAAAGTGTTGAGAAAAAGAAATTCAGTAAGTCAAATATGTCAGAGATTACAGGCGCCAAAACTATTTTTACCAGTGGTGCTACAGTTTCCATTTAAAGCCTCTGAGCTGAGAAGAGGCTGCGGTGACAACTCACACACACACACACACACACAATTTTAGATACAGCCTTATTCTGCCTACACCTGCAGTTTACCTGAGAGTTAACGGGGGGATTCAGTCACCAGATTTTTAGTACTGAATATTTTCAGAATTAATCTGGAAAACAAAAGTACACACAAACATACACCCTTAGCAGCAACAACTACAACGAAGCATTTGCAGTAACTGCCAATGAGTCTTTCACAGCGGAAATGTTGCAATTCAGTCACATTGGAGGAGTTTCAAGCGTAAACCGCCTTTTTCAGGTCATGCCACACCATCTCATTCAGATTCAGGTCAAGACTTTGACTAGGCCGTTCCAAATTTTGTTTTTCCTAAGCCATTCAGAGGTGGACTTGCTGGTGGGTCTTGGATCATCGTCCTGCTACAGAACCCAAGTGTGTTTCAGCTTGAGGTCACAAACAGATGCTGCGACATTTTTCGTCAGGATGTTTTGGTAGACGGCAGAATTCATGGTTCCGTTTATCACAAAAAGTCTTCCGGGCCCTGAGGCAGCAAAACGGCCCCTGACCTTCCCACTACCACCAGTCCCATTTTGCCCAGTCTCTTTCTTATGGTGGAGTTATGAACTCTGACCCTTACTGAGGAAGTGAGGCCTGCAGTTCTTTGGATGGTGTTCTGGTGTCTTTTATAACTTCCTTGATGAGTCGTTGCTGCTCTCTTGAGGTAATTTTGTGCCTGTAGAGTGCCTGTAGAGATTGATGTTGTTATACATGGTCTGATTCTCCATGTAGTCTGTATAAACACTGATCTGCTGGTTTAAGTCAGTCCAAATACCCAATTAAAAACTTGAAACCACTCCTTTCTCTCTGCTATTGCAGGTACATCGCAGTGGTGGTTCCCCTGAAGTACAACAGGAACCAATTCAGTGTTCGTCAGCTGGCTCTCATCACAGCGACTTGGGTGCTGTCGCTGGGTGTGGCGAGTCCTGTCATCTTTGGTCTGAATCAGGTGCCGGATCGTGACCCGAGCGTGTGTAAATTGGAGGACGATCGCTTTGTGGTGTACTCGTCCGTTTGCTCCTTCTTTGTGCCTTGTCCTGTGATGCTCTTCCTCTATTACTGGATGTTTAGAGGACTGCGGCGTTGGAGTGGGCGGAGCCGCTCCCAAGCAGGTCGGGCTGGTCGGCAAGTTCTCTCTTTACGACTCAGCTCAGCTCTACGGCGAGCTAAAGCCACTACAGCTGGCAGTCGTGAAAAAGTGGTGTATACGGTGCCCCCTGGGCTCAGCCCCACTTCTCCCTCCACCGTGTCTATGACAACACCCTCAGTTACCCCAGTAATGGAGGAACATCAGGACGGTGTAGCAGTGGTGGCAGATAGTGACCCAATGACGACTCAGATGGACAGCCTGTCGGATGGTGACCCCACAGATAGGAGGGAGGGTGGCAGCTGGCAAGAGAATGGCCAAAAAAGCAGCGCTGCGAAGAAAGGGAGGAGGCAGAGCAAGACCAGCAGGGTCAGCGGGCGTGAGCGTAAGGCCATGAAGGTCCTTCCTGTGGTTGTAGGTGAGTCTCCTATTCAGGTCTTAGTTTGGACCAGGTCTCAGGTGGGACTAGATCTGAGATAGGAATCACCTAGAACTATGGGGAGGACTAGCCTCAGAGTTCTTCCTTCTCATAGTTTTAGCTGATTCTTTCGCTTAAGTGTGAGGCACTAGGACAAGGTAGTGGCAGGTATAAGGTAGGACCATGTCTGATATAGACTCAGATGTAAGGCAGGAACAGGTCTAAGCCAGTAGTAGGTCTGAGTAGTACCAGATCTGAGGTCGTACCTGGTCCTGAAAGAAAGAACGGTTAGGTAAGAAAGCTGTCTAAGATAGTTTGGCTTTGGTAAAGAATAAAGGTGTCATACAAAACTCTTCTTTTAAATTTATATTATATTCCCAGCTCTGAGACAGATCCAAGTATAAAGAAGGTCTAATTCTGAAGTCGGTGCAGATCTGATACAAAAGGAGGTTTGAAGCAGCAACAGGTCTAATGTTTCCAGACATATTGATCTGTACTGAGTTTTGGTATAATACTGTAAGATCTCAGACGTGTAACAAGTTACAGATGGGTTCAAAACAGCTTTGAAGGTCTACATACATTCTTTGGACCCAGCTCTTACAGTGCATTTACACTGAACCTGTTTTACCAGCCTTAACTTATTTAGTCAAGTTTATGTCCCAACAGCCAACAGGAGGAAGACTATAACAGCTGAAATCACATAACACAAGCCTATTTTAGAAGTTACAATAAAGTTTTCACTGTCTCTGTGTAAAAGCAAGTTCTAAGGTTTGGACTTGCACTGTGTAAAAACTTTATTTTGCTGTTTAATGCACCATAAACATTCCCTCATTCGATTGAGTATTGAGTAGTGTTGTGTATCGTAGAGTTTAATGAAGGAGAAGCAGAAACGCCGGGGGAAAAAGGACATTGAGATAAATGTGAAGACAAAAGCTCATCAGCGCAGTCTATTGTTGCGTCTTTTCGTTTAAATGAGAGCTTTCCCAGCTGGACGTCTCTGCACTAATCGTTCATAATGTTTTGTTGAGTGAATCAGAGTAAAAATAGAAACTTCTTCCTCTATCTCTTTGGAAACTGGTTTATTTCACACAAAAAAGTGTTTAACACTCACAGCTTATCCAAAACCATGAGACTGAAGGTGGTGTGAAGGATTTAGTTAAAGAGAAAACATGATATTAGAGGAACAGATAAAATGTTGAGTCAAAACAGAGGTAAGAGTAATTTTGGATAAACTGGCCTGCAAGGAGAATGGAGTCTCTGTGAATGCACCGTAGTGCTTAAACTTTTTCCCCTCAGTTTTAATTCATCAGTTTTATTCAAAATTCAAATTTAATAGTTATTCTTAATCTCTTCCACAGCAATTCTTTGTCCTGTCTTCTTCTCCTCACTCCAACCGGCCCCTTCCTAAGCCTGGTTCTGCTGGAGGTTCATGCCAGTTAAAGGGTTTTTTCCCTTCCCACTGTCACCAAAACGCTTGCTCATAAGGAGTCATATGATTGTTGGGGTTTTCTTTGTAATCTTGTAGAGTCATTACTTACAATATAAAGCGCTTGAGGCATCTGTTGTTGTCATTTGCCGCTATACTGTATAAATAAAATTGAATTGAAACTCTCTCTCTGTGTCTCAGGTGTGTTCCTGGCCTGCTGGACTCCGTTCTTTGTCGTCCATGTCACCAAAGTCTTGTGCCAGTCATGCAACATTGGTCCCACACTCATCTCTGTGGTAACATGGCTTGGCTATGTGAACAGCGCCGTCAACCCGATTATCTACACAGCCTTCAATGCTGAGTTCAGGAACGTCTTTCACAAACTGCTCTGCTGTCAGGCGTGAAAACACCTCAACATCCAACAGGAAGAAGCCTCAGCGAGAATCTCAACTCGACTCAAACACTCTCCAGTTTCTTAAGATTTTAATGTTTGTGCTCTTATTTTAAAAGTTTGGAAATGTTACAGCCCAGAGGCATAAAACCTGCAAACATGTTTCTGATATCTGACTGTTTCCATGTTTGCAGCTCATAGCAATTTACTTTGACTGTTTGTACAGTGTTTTTGTGACTGAAGCAGAGAGCTTCGTGTGGACCTGGATGTTTCCGTCAGTTTTGTGGTGAAGCTTGTTGAGGATAGGATGTTTGTAGTATTTTGATCTGTGGCATGAAGGTGATGAAATGTAGCTGAGCAAACATCTGTATCAACTGGACAAACACAATAAAGAGATTAAAGACTGTTTGATGGGACCAGCTGATATGTTGAATAACAGCAGATACCCAGTAGGATGTGACTGCCCCAGAGGTGAGGATCTTGGCCAGGTGAGTTTTATGTCATAGGTGGAGGTCTGGCAGCTCATTAAAAAGATGGAGAAGAGGAGTCAGGACATGACCCAGAGTTACTGATTCATCAGAGAAGCTCCAGTTTGTTTGCCTGTTCTCGTGTTTGTCCCCTCCAAGGCATCGTCTGTCTGCAGGCTGTCAGTGAAGCTGCTCATTCACCTTTTGTTTCAAAGTAATGACACCTCTCTGTGTGGGTGGAGCTGCTGTTACCTGTCAGAGCGCTCCTGCAGATATTTAAGTTTGTGTGTCTCTGAAGTAGCTTCATCACAGTCTGATGTGATGACGTTCTTCATCAGAGAGGGGAGACCCTCAGTAACCACTGGTAACCACAGTGATGGGGAGCCTGTCATCCACACATGTAATAGACCTGGGTGTTCAGATGTCCATCCAAAAATCAGAGGGCTTTATTCTGCCTCAGTCAACAAAGTTCTGGAGCTGACTTTGTTTCATCTGTGTGTTGATTTAGTTTTACTCTATAAAAACACAAATGCTCGAAAAAGCTTTTCTCTGTCAGCTTTCAGCTTCATCGTGACTCTACACACTCAGAGTGTCTGCGATGAAACTGAAGCACAAACAGCACACAGACAGCTCCAGCTCTCAACATCACAGTCCCAGGCCAAGATTTATTAACTGACCCGTGCAAACACCCGAGCCTTGGCCACCCTCTGCAGAGCAAACTGAGAGCTGAAACATACACTGACGCTTAGCAGTGATAAGAAACACAATAAAAACATGAACAAAGGCTGGAAATGAGACTACTTTAGAATCCAAGCAGCCAGATTTTTCTATATTTTTAAGTACTCTTGAGCAAGCTTTTGCACTGTTTTATATCAGTCCTTGTATCTGAATGTTTTTTGTGTGTTAGGTCTGAACTCTGACCTCTGAATCAATCAAGCATGAAAAGGCTCCTAAATCAAGGAACCAGTGTTATGTCTGCCTGAGCAAAGAACCAGTTTCAAATTGTGTCGTTAGGCTCTTTATTACTAGCAGCATGTTACCTAAACACATCATTAAATAGTATTTGTGCACCAACAAGGTGATTCCAAAACAGCTGTTAACTGAAAACTTGACATATCTCAGCATGGTGTGCAGTGTGTCCCTAAAAATAAGAGAGAAAGATGTACAGAAACAGTCTGAGGGCGAAAACTTTCTACAACAGATGAACAGATGAAGCTGCTCTGACTCCAGCGAGCCTCATGCAGCTCGTGTGCTATCAGATGATTTAGAACGATCTAAATTTTTCTCACAGTGACACGAACACGTTCAGAGGTTAGACTGCGTGGTCAGAGTTATCGCCTATCTAAATGATCAATCGGGAGGAACAGGAAGCTCTGACCTCAGAAACAGATCTGAGATTCACATAAAGGTCAGAGCAGCAGAACAATGACACAGCAGATCAGCTGGACAAATTAACCTTTAAATAATGCTGAAGGTGTAAAAATGAGGATGAGAAGGATGAAGATGGAGGATAATGGTGAAGGGTGAGGGTGCCGCAGGTTAAAAAAAAGGATTTAAATGTGGAGAAGTACAGCTGGACATACAGTGTTGATCACAGGATTCACACCTGAGTGTGTTCAGCAGGTCGTTTCCACTGTGAAAGCAATGAGTCACTGAGGTGAGTCAGCTCTGAGGACCACAGAAGAAGAAGAAGAGGAGCGCTGTGTGTGGCGCTGACTCTCAGGCTGGTTTGGGGTTTTGAGTGTTTGCAGTCTGAGCTCATCGGTCAGGTTTCCCATCTGCACACTGAAACAGTCAAAAATATCTGAAGCTGGCTGTTTGGTCGCTGAATGAAATGTGATGGTTCAGAGCTGATTGGTAACTCTGTTCATGACTCTGCACATAAACCGATGCTCGATGTCATCGATGAAGTTGCAAAATTATTCCCTGTTTGAGGAGCCCAGATGTTGCCTATGCTGTGGTAACCAAAAGACATGTTTCCTCTCGACAGTATCTATGAAGAGGCTGCAGGTATCACTGAACTGAATGTAAACCAATGGCCTTCTGCTTCAGTCTCATTTACAAGACATGGTCATAGTGACTGTTTGAGTCCTTTGACAATATTAAAACAACAATGTGCAACAATAAACACATTCTTCTAAAAAATGAACAAAGATAAATACACCTGTGAGCTCAGTCTGGGGGGAGTTCTTTTTTTCTCCTCGCCTTTCCTCATGTTTTGCATTTTCCATTGTTATACGTCTCTGACCTGTCTTCTCCATGTGATGTTTGTGTAATGTATGTATGGTCGGAAGGGTAAGATGGCGCTGGCATAAGACTGGCAGCCTTAAACCAACTTCCTTTGGGGCCAACCTTCTGGATTAATAGTTTTCTTGAATTGAATTGTCCTCCCTGTACTTTTTTTTTTTAACTCTATCTATTAAACATTATAAATGGGTTTGTTTTTAACTGCTTTAATACTTGTAATGTCACTAAGCAATTTACTTATTGTTTATTTATTTATTGTTTTTCCACCTTCTTTACAAAAAGAATTGGTTTTTACATAAAACACATCGTTTTAATGCAATCTACAAACAATGCAATGCACCTTTAACAGCGGGCTCTCTTAGCGAGTTAAACCTAGGAAGGCCCCATTAATGACTAAGTGACTTCATAAACTCAATAACTGGCGTTGGAATTAAACCACCAAAACGTTGTCACAGCCACAACATTAACTAAAACTAGAGAATGCATTTTCTGAAGAAACTGCAGTGTGGATGCTTATAGTTGAATGTTTTGAGCTGAAATGAAAAAAAATTGTTGAATTTTAAGTTAAAAATGTTGAATGAGCTGAAATGGGCCGAATGATTCACCTCAAGCACCTGAAGTTGACAGAGAAGAAGTTTCAAAGTTGAAAAGTAGCTCAACATCCTTAAAATGTACAAAAGCTGAGTAATGACTAAA
>VUQR01013989.1:0-14815 GCA_015108515.1 Hemichromis elongatus | reverse complement strand
GCAATACACACTCATTGAAAACTCTGAAACGGGTGAAAAAGAGCATGAAACTTAAACTGGACCTGAAGAACAGGTAAAGCAGATATTGAAAAGATGAATACAAATTACATAGTTCAATGTCTCGGCTTCGTTTGAAAGGTTGAATGGTCGCTCTAGGTGAATGTATGGCGACACAGATAGAGTTGAAAGATGAGTAAGTTGAATGAGAATTTGAAAATTCTCCCATTGAAATACATGGTAAATTTTTGTTGAAAAAAGTTAAATAAATTAAAAAATATAAAAGTTAGAGATGAAAAAAGTAGAAGCACACTTGTCCAAAAGAAGAGGAATCTAACGGTGGTTGAATGGTTTTTCTAGGTTGAACGGTGTGGACGAAGATAGACGGCGAAAAACGTACGGAATAATAATAATAAAGAAACAGAAGAACAATACTGTGGATGCTTAATGCATCCACACTAAATATAATTTCTTGTTTGGTTTAGGTTAACACACACACACACACACAACCTATTCCACATTAGCCAAGCCCACTAGCATTAGCATCATTTAAGCTACGGCCCTAAATCACAATTTGTACACAATTCTCATAACAAACCACTATCTGTACCAAATTGTACAAATTCTCTAATAAACAACATTTCCTACTCTTGAGTTTGCAGTCTTCAATAATGTTAATGGGTGTTTACTAACCTGTGGTAAAGAACAGAAACAGCACACACTCTGAGGTGGTGTTAGCTTCACAATACGAAAGGTTTTTTCTTCTGTGCTTCACACACTTCTCTATATCACAAACATGAAAAGCGCCCTCTAGTGTCTGGATGTGGAATATCATGTTAATGACTGACACTGCCATAAACCCACAAAAATGCTTGAATGACAGGTTAACAAATACATTTGTTAAACATTTATTAATTAAAAAAAAAAAAAAAAAGGTCATCGGGTGATGTTTTTCTCTTTATCTATTCCAGTATCATTTTTTAACAAATAGCTGTTTTCAAATCTCTGCACAGACAAGCAGAGGGGCATCCACCCTCTTATTTCAGGGCACGTGGGTCAGGGCCACTGCAAGGATGTCCCTCTCACGTGTTTATAGACTGCAAGCACCAATAAATGATTTAGAAACAATTAGACGAAGCACAGAGAACCAAATAGGCCTCGTATGTGTAAAGGTGCAGATCAAGAATCAGCTTATTGACACACCTGTTGAAACTACACTCATCACCACAGTTACAGCATTAAAGCTTTCTTTAAGGCTGTAACTATTTAGTCTGTGTACATGTCAGATCAAACATCTGACATGTACACAGATTTGTATGTGTTTGTAACTGTGTGTGGATCAGAGGTCACTGACTCTGATTGGTTCCTCCAGCTGTTCTCTGACCGTTCTCTGACTGAGGTGAGGGTGGACCTCAGAGGTGAGGCAATGAAACTGCTAGCATTTGATAAATCAGAGCATGGCATTATCACCTCCATTCAAAGAGCATGCTTAACAGTGACTGTTTCAGTAAGTCCATTGAGAGTCTCTCCACCTGAGCTAGCCGACTTCATTCCAAAATAAAGGGCTTCAATACAAGAATCACAGCTGTTTTAGACTTTCAGGATGTGGAAGTGAATGGATCAAACATGGCACGTGACGAACAGAAAGAAAAATTGCCTTCTTTTTAGGCTCTTAACACCACCAGAACCTGGACAGACATGACTCAATGTTCATGAATGTCAGCGAGGAAAACTGTACACATGACAGCAGGCACAACCAATGAGACAAAAGAGTTTCTGACATGTGACAAGGTAATAACTCAACCCAAGATTAGAATCCCTGCTGAGGGCAGCGACAGTTACTCATAATCATGTGACTAGTTCAGTCATGTGACCTGTGAAACAGGACGTGTTCATTTATGGCTCTGTGTTTGTCTGTGTGCTGACCTTTCTCAGAGCCTCCTGTAGTACCACATTAATTAAAAGTTTTCTTCTTCTACACACAAATCTTTGGTTTACATTAAAGGAGTCAGGCTGACAGCTGATTGGCTCTCTGATAGGAAATACTGACTAAAAAAAAAATCTCCAAGGATGTGGATGTTTTAGTTCTGTGTGTTTGAAATAAGCTCCGAGAGCAGCAGCAGGTGGAACCAACAGGATCCTGCTGCTTCAAAGTCCTGCAGCATGTTGGCCTACTTATCCTGCTCATTAATGCTGGGTAAGCCTCTAATGCTCACACACACACACACACACACACAGACACACACAGAGACAGGCCGGTCTGTTCTCTGGGGACAAAGCAGAGCAACAGATCCTGGCTAAAACACGAAAACATGAATGTGTGATGACATGAGGCTGAAATCTGCAGCGAGGTCGAGAGACATCGGCCGACTGTAGGCCAGCACAGGAGAAAGAGGTGAGTGTGTGTGAGGATGAAGAGTTGGTAAGAAGAAAAAGTAAAGTGACAGGTGAAGGGTTAACACAGGCCAACACAGAGCGATCTAAACCAACAACGGTGAAAACTCTTCAGTATATTTGTGTGTGTGGGTGGTTGTGTGCTGTTGTGTTTTTATACTGATTGTGATTTGTGTAATTTTATTGCTCTATTCTCTTACGCTGTCGAGCAGGGATGTTAAACTCTTTTGCACCCTGGGCCTCGTACAGTGGGGGTGGGTCAGACCGGTGAAACTGGCCTTCCTGTCAGTGTAAAGATGTTTAGGTGCACAAATAAACCCCGAATCATCTGAATATAAGATAAAGAAGTACAGCTCCAGTGGCTCGTTTCAGTTACTTCACATGACAAAGACATGCTGCTCCAGGTTTATGGCAGCACTGCCCTGTAACAGCAAGTTTTTGTTCATTTACAGAAAAGGTTTGTTCTTTATTTTCTTTTAAGCTGTGAACCCATCTTGATAAAACAGACATTTCTAAAGCAGATCGCAAAAAACACTTTGTACCATCAGGTTCCATCTGGCTTATTCAGCCTGTGATGGGACCATGAATGAAACCGAGGTGTGAGGGTTATGTGTGAGCAGACAGGGGCTGAAGAAAAGGAAGCTGAGCTCTTAGTCAATAACAGTGAAGCAGGAAACTGATTTCAAAGTTCACCAGCAGGAGACCTCAGAGGAGGAGGCTCCGTTCATACCTTCAGCCTTCATCCTCAGTCTGTTTTTTTTTTATGAGACTCTCCACAGCTTCGTCCTCGTGGCTGCAGCATCATCTATGATGTAGATAGAGAGAACACAGCAGAACCTTTCAAAATAAAAACCGGATAAGGTGGAGTGATGATTTTCAGTTGAACACGTATAAAGTGGTGATGACCTGATAAAGACGTGAGCAGCGGTGCCCGACTCTGATTGTCCTCTCACCAAATCTGAATTTTAAAAACACCACAGCTTGAGTTTCATCCAGTTTTGACTCCACAGTTGCAGCTGAAGGTCATATAAAACATAATCATGTGACATTTTAGTGGACGGAGGCAGAGTTCAGGGCTCATATTTTCAGTTTGGTCACGTCTTGTTTGTTCACCGCTCTGAGGCCAGCTCTGTTTAACCAGTGTAGAGTTCCACCTCAGGACCTTTTTGTCACATGTGAACACAGCAGATGACTCTGTGACCTCTGAGTTCATATTTCCAGTTCATAAATAAAATCTGCCCAGACGTTATGTTAAGTGGATATGAAACAGGTGAAATGAGTCTGAGAACTCACGCAAACAGGCTAACAAATTACCTCACCAGAACTGAACCGGATGTTTTATACTATAAGGTGACGAACAACAATATTAGAGAGAAATCCCCAGCACTTAGACGATGCTATGGAGACTGAGGGTCATTCCACCTCAGTCATAACTTCATAAATATATTTCAAGATATATAGATCTATATATATATATAGATAGGTTTCACTGAGCCACACAAGTATGTCAAAGACTATTAAAAAGGTTTTTACTGTTTTTTCTTACTATCAAAATGAATGGATCTGTATGTTGAGGAGAAATGTTAAATGAAGGAGTTCAGCACAGTGGTACAGTGGATAGCATTGTTGTCTGACAGCAAGAAGATCCATAGTTCAGTTTTACTGACTGGGGCCTTTCTGTGTGGAGTTTGCATGTACTCTGACTTCCTCCCACAGTCCCTTGGTGTACCCTCAGACAGCTGGGATAGGCTCCAGCCTTCCCTGCCCGAGAATCTTGGTTGGTTGTGTTGTGTTGTGTTGATTGTTGGTTAAATTTGTTGATGCTCCTTACCGATGCTGCTTACTGACTTTGTGTCATCAGGTGGAGGAGGTCAAGGATGAAGATGTTGAGGTCCTGCAGGCTGCTGCTGTGGCAGGTGGCTCTCAGACTTTCTTATCACGTTGTTATAGGTAAGAAAATTTCAAACCTGTTTTTCTCTGATATCAGACACTTTGCCATCATCAGCACCTTTTTGTCCATCATGGTGAAGCAGTTACTAAAAAGGTTCCCAGTTTGAATATCCATGTTGGATTAGGGTTTTTTGAGCTTGATCTACCTGTGCCTGTTTGGGCTCCCTCTGATATCTTGGCTTCTTTCCAAGTCCTAAGACTCATTTGGGTAACGGGCGACTGTGAAATGATGGGAATGTGAAGTAAATACAGTGCAGCATGAATGTTTGGTTAGATGTGGATAGTAATCTAAGGTGGGTTTAAGGTCTAAGGTGATGTGATAGAAAGATCCTGAAGTCCCAATCAGGACTAAAAAAGCAACTCTCTACTTTCAGACACTCCTGAGAAGTTTGTATTTAAATATATCTTTAGATAACAACTGAGCCAGATTAATAAGATCATAATCAGTTATTGATCGTCCTCACTGCCACAGACACATCAGATATCCTCTGCTCCATCCTCAGCCAGCCTATGTCAGGAGGGCTCCGACATCTTCACCTCAGTCAGAGAGAATAGTCCAGCAGGTGAATTCATCTCCAGCATCAACATCACTGCAGGTCCACGAGCTAACACCATCCGCTTGTGTCTGTCCGGACTCAATGCCAACTGGTTCTACTTAGAGGGCCGGACCATCAGACTCAACTCCTCAGTGTTCAGAGTCCTTGACCGAGAGGTACACCTGAACACACCTCACCTGCAGCAGAAATACATCTAAAAACATCTCACCTCATGCTGGATCTCTGTCTGTCAGGTGGCGGGATCAGTGCTCATCGCAGAGCTAATTTGTTATGAAAATGACATCATACAGGTAGGTCGTCTGAGAACTGTGGTCAGCGTTAAATACATTTGATGTCTCAGAGTTGCTCAGGTGAGTCTGCACCTGTTTCAGGGTAACTACAGGATTTTGGTGGAGATTCTGAATGAAAATGACAACAAACCAAACTTCCTGTTGGAGACAATTCAGCCATTCACCATCAGTGAGGTAGAAGTCATCGTTTTAACAGGTGCTTCAGGTGTTTTTTCACCTGTGTAAACAGGATTTTTTTTTGTATGTGTGTGTAGCTGACAGCAGTGAACTCTGTGGTTTTCACCATGAAGGCCGTTGATGCAGATGGTGACTTGATCAGCTACATCATCGATCAATCATCGGTAAGAATAACGCCTGCAACATGCTGCTGACCATAACCTGCAGCTCTTTATTACCTCATCTGTCATCTGTCTACCTGCAGCAAGATGCTCAGTTCTTCAGGATCGACCTGCCCAATACTGGAAAGGTAGTTCTGAACAAACCTCTGGACTATGAGACGAGAACTCACCTGCAGCTAATAATTTGGGCCCAGGTAAAATTCAGCTAGGTGATACATCCAAGTAATCAGGGTGAGGTCAGATGTTTGTTTTTGTTTACTTTGAAGTCATCTCAAGCCATTAGACTCTAACCAGCAGGAATGAAAAACTATTCAACAAAAAAAATCCTGTGATATCTGATTGTCAAATTATCATAGAATGGTGAAAATAATTTCACACCTCTACACACCTGACAGGAATCAAACACCATGGACAAGTTCAACACATCTGCTGTTCTGACCATCAACATTGAGGATGGTGATGACCAGTATCCTCACTTCTTGCCCTGCACACCTGTGTCTCCAGGTCTACCTGTCTGCATGAATCCCACCTACACAGCCAACATCACACAGAAACACCAGGTAAATACCTGAGGAACCAGGTGGATGCAATTACTTACAAACTAGATTCTGAAAACGTTACCAGACTGTAAAATTTCAATAAAAACAGGCAGATGTTTTTCAGTATCACAAAACTTTTCCAGTCATTTAAGTTTTGGCGTCCCAGTGTTTGGGGAACAAGTTGTATACCTGTCCACATACCTGCAGGTATTTTTGTTTGTTTTTTGTTTCAGGACGTGGGTCTGGACTTTTCTCCTGGACCAATCACGGCAGAGGATGGAGACAGAGGAATCAATGCTCCTCTCACCTACACCATCCTCTCAGGTCAGACTCACTCACACTCACCATTAGACTCGTGTACAAACATGTGTGTATGGGTGTGTTTGTTTCACCCACAGGTGATGATCAGGGCAGGTTTGTGATCAACAACACAACAGGTGAGATCAGGTTAACCAGAGCAGCCGATGACCAACGACTGACACCAAACTACATGCTCACAATCATGGTAATGACATAACTTCCTGTTTTCTTCTTTATTCACAACAATCGACCACAGTATTTTTTTTTATCCTGTATTCCTTCTCTCACCCCAACCGGTCACAGCAGATAGCCGCCCCTCCCTCAGCCTGGTTCTGCTGGAGGTTTTCTCCTGTTAAAAGCGAGTTTTTCCTTCCCACTGTTGCCTAAGTGCTTTCTCATAGCACTAATTATATGATTGTTGGGTTTATTTCTGTATGTATTATTGTAGGGTCTACCTTACAATATAAAGGGCCTCGACGTGACTGATTGTCGTAATTGGGGGTTTAAAAAATAAATAATTGAATTATTAATTATTTAATTAATATTCAATTATTAAAATTGAATTGAACTGAATTGAAACTGTGAGACATCTACCTTCCCTCTCACCTGTCCAGGTGTGCCAGGTGGATGACAGGTTAAAGTACAGTGTGGCATCAGTTCTGGTTAGAGTTCTCTATGAGAACGCATTCCCTCCAGCCTTCAACAGAACCACTTACAAAGGTTTCATCATCAAGAGCTCTAGCCCCGCCTCCATCATCTCCACTTATGGGAACCAGGTGTTGCAGGTCCAGGCATCAGACCGTGACTTCCCTGATGTAAGAACACCTGCTACATAACCTGCCTTACTTCCTACATCATACCAGTGAGTCATCTTCACTGTCAAATCACAGGGCAGGAACCCAAATATCCACTATTTGCTCCATCCTCCATCCGGATTGTACCAAGTCACCAAGGAGGGGGTCCTGATCGCCAAGACAAACCAACTGCACGCCTTTGACAGACAAATTCTACAGGTGAGTTAGACAATTAAACAAATCAACTTACCTGTTAATTAAACACCTGTCACCACCGGTATAACGATTAGGTGCTGCTACTGGCACCAACTCGAGTGACTGGATCCATGGTCTTACAGGTGAAGAGTTTTCACCTTAAAATAATGTCAGAACTCTCAATAACCATTAATGAGAGGTAGAGGCTTGAAGGGCTGTGTAAGATGGGAATCAGGTGGTTTTCATTTTGTTAACTTTAGTCCCAGGATGGTTGGTTTATGTGGTTTGAATAAACTGAACCTAAAGTTATTTTAGAGGGTGGATCTATCCAGGATGGTTTCTTTGTGTGTATTGGTGTCTGCAGGAGGTCAGTGACCATTACCAGGTCCAGTTTCTAGTACAATAATGTTTAACATCAGGAAATTAGCTAGTTTCCATTTAAAGATGATACATCACATTCTAACTGAAGAAAACAACTGTGCCTCAAATATGGAGGAAGCAGGAAACTAACAGCCATGTTTGGAGGATCGGTCAGGTTGTAAGTGTACTAGCTGATGGTTAGCTGCCGAGATGTAGTTATGCTAATATAAACTCAAGCACAGGAAGATGGAAGAGCAAGGTTAAAGTGTTATCAGTAAAGTTCATGTTGACAGACAAATGGTGACATATGACAGAAGGAAGATGCTGAAAACAGATCAAGGTTAGCCTAGGGGTCTGAGATGTCTGAGGTCTGTAATCTACTGCTACCTGGTTTAGATTACTCTGAAAAACTCCTGAACTTCAGCTTCATATCCACACTGATTGTTCTCTGAGACATTCAATGTTTGGTGTCCAGCACATGGTGAGCAGACAGGATGCAGTTGCGCCACAAGTTTTTAAAAATGTAAAGACATGCTGCACAGAATAAAAAAACTGAAGAGGCAGAGAATGACTACTTTATCCAATGAAAGTAGAAACAGAGACCTGCAGCACATTAACTTGTTAAAACCGGGTTTGAACCTTTGGTGCGATCAAAAAATTCCAACAGGTCCTAAAAGCATTAACTCTGTGCTTTTTCAGTGATATTAGAGTCATTATGGTAATCCTAGGCAGGGTGCAACATCCAAATCTTGGCAAATTACACAGAAAACAACACAGCAAACAGCAAAAATGTCTTTACTGAGCTCCTGTGACACCATGCTTAGCACATTATGGTAATGACCCCAATACCAGAGAGTTGCTGCTTTCAGGAAGCAGCAACTCCTGAAAGCAGCTCAATTTGAAGTCTTTCAACTGAGCAAAGGGTTTGAGGGTTATGGGAGGGAGAGATGTTGAAAGAATGGTGCAAAACCCCTGCCTGATGCCCGTGCGGGTTAAAAAGCAGAGCCTCAACCAATGAGGAGACAATACAAAGCAGTTTTTTTTCACTGCAGTACAATTTTTCAGTTTTAATGTGATTCTACAGAAACAAACTACCCAGATGGTAGAAAAGTCCCCCTGTATTCAAAGACTGTTAAAACGACTTTGTTTGGATTTGTGAGAAAACGTCTCTGTGAAATAACGGGCTGCATGTGAGACGTTTTTCAGGTGGAAGTGATCCAAACACCAAAACCAGCAGGAGGAGCAAATGAAGATCAGGACTAAAAGCTTCACAGTGTGAATCCCCTTCAGCTCTTTGAACATTTTAATGTTGTTTTAGAAAAAAAAAAACACACAAACACACCAGTTTTTACTCATTACTCTGGATGATTTTTGTTTTTAACCTTAAGGCTGAACCGTGAACACTGCGCTAATGTCCGCTCTGCAGGTCGTCGCCAGAGATGAAGAGTCAGGAGAAGAAGTGTCAGCTTCAGTGGATATCGAAGTTCTGCAGAGAGGCCAAGCAGGTGAGCATGAAACCTGAGAATATGAGCATACAAACACACATATTACAATCATGAAGCTATGACATCACACGAGGGGTTTGAAGGTGAGCGGTCAAAGGTTACTGATCACTAATTGTTTGATAAATAGGAGGGATGTTGATATGTTTCCTTTATCAGATAAACACATACACACAAATTCACAGATCCCATGATCCGTTTACTGAAGTAAATTCGCTGTTTCAGTGCCTAGTGGTGCAGTCACGGAGCAGCAGCTGTTTGGAGACGTGGACAGCAGGCTAGCAGGAGGAATCGCTGTGCTCATCCTAATCGTGCTCCTCTCTGCCATTCTGTTTCTGCTACTATGGACCGTCCGGAAGAGACACCTGCAGGACCCAGAGGATCACCCTGCCATCGGCTTCGGAAAACATCCCAACGTGGTACGAAGGGAAACCTTTAACACACCTGTGTTTGAATTTCACACAGCACCCAGACAGACACCAAGAAGGTCTAATGTGATGTAATAAAACCTTATGTGGGAATAATTCATCATCCATCCATCTTTCATGGTTGTAGTGGTGTTGGAGCCTATGACAGCTGGCTCTTTGACCCGTTTTAATAAATCAAAGATTAGAAATCTTAGAATAGTCTTTGATTTGAAATTTCATAAGGGAAAAAAATGCTGTGTTCATTCTGCTGAACCACGTGAAACGTGAAGTTATGAGTCAGACTGAGATTTTAAACGGTTGTCTACAGAGTTTCTGCAGCTTCACATATTCAGACTGCTGTTTCTGAGGTTTGTTCAGCTCCCAGGTTCAGATGATAAAATCTGTGGTGTCTTAGACGTTAAACTGGGTCATGTGTGTCATCTCTCTGCAGAGGTTACTGTGGTTTCACACGGTGAGTTCATTCTGAATGTGATGTCACTTCCTGTGGTTTCAGTACTCGTGTCATGTGGCGAACTGTAGATCCCGGAGTCCTCGTGTACAGCTTTCACTGATGTCATGATTTAACATCCTGGTTCCTCTATAGCTCCTGTTTATAGCAAGAGTTTATGCCCAGTCTGACTCGGGTGAGTGACTCTGACCTGTGCTGTGTGATTCTCAGGTGAGCAGCCCACCTGTCTTCATGGACGAGTCGTCACACGGCAGCAGAGCTTTTACTCATCAGTCAGGGAGTTTTCATGGCAGACAGGGAGTCTACACCAGGAGGCCATCTCTGCTTCCTCCTCCATCATCATCACAGTTCAGTGAACCTGCAGAGAGCAGGACCAGAACCCCGCTTCCTCCTCCATCATCATCACACCTTTTTACTGTTCCAGAGAAACATGAAGGTGGAGCTCACAGCTGGGAGGCTCTGAGGTCACCAGCTGAGTCCACAGGTATTCATGATGAAGACATACCAGCAGTGAACACTGGGACGCCTCAGAGAGACGAAAACACGAAGACCGACTGATCAGAAGAGACGCTATAGGAGTCCAAACCCGACCAATCAGAAACCAGAAAGAAATGAGTCACATATTCAGCCAATCAGAGAGCAGGAATCAGAACTGTACTTTAGTCATACTCGTGATTCACTTTTTTTTTCTGGTGGCCTTATTGGGGTTTTTTTTTTTTTATGAGTTTTTGTGGAGAAAAAGTTCAAAAATAAAAACAAATTTTTAATGATGTCAGAGTTTTTATTGTTTCTGGAAGATTAATTAATTTTGTTCTGATAATCAGATCTCAACTTTAATAAATAAAGATTTTACAGACATATTTGTAACTTTGACCACAACCCAGCCATCTGTCCATCCTTCCAGCCATCATCCATTTAGGCATCCATTTGTTTGTCGATTCATCCTTACCCTAACCTAACCTCTCACCTGAGAAGTCAGTCCTGTTTTCATGCTTATCAGTCAGGACTACTGATCAGTTTCTTCTTCTTTGGTTGTAAAATAAAATGTCATCAGCACCTCCTGCAGCTCCGGAGGTGAAAGCTCATAAACTACTTATCACCTCTCTCACTTCTTCCTGGCTCTTCTTCACACTAAGAACATGCTATCATGTTTTCAGTCAGAGATCACGGTAGTCCTTGTGACATCATCTTGTTGCAGAAAAAAAATTTTATGCACACAAAGAGAAATTTATAAAACAGATCAGTACCAATGACCTGCACTTATGTCTGATGGATTAGAGATTCATAAGAAAACATATTTTTATTAAATATTTGTCCATTAGTATCTGTCATCTTTCCATCGAGTTACTTTTTATTGTTTCTTTATTGAATTATTTCTGATTAAAAATTTCTGATTGGTTATTGTTTGTTTTTGATAAACAGTTAGACAGAAACTAAACACTTGTTTTAATTTTCCGGAAGGAGGAAGGGAGGATCCTAGAGACTAATGTCGAAAAAAGTTACCTGAAGAGAGGCGTAACTTGCCGGAAGCCACCTAGCACACCTTCAAAATAAAACATTTAGCTTTGAGAACCGTAAGGAGCAGCTTGACCTGCGATTGTTGCTGTGTGGGTCTTTCCGCGTTCCTCTCAAACAGATGCATGGTTAGGGTTCCTCAGGGATGGGTATTTAAGTAACTGTGTATCAGTTTAACCCTTTTTTTCTTTCAAATAACACCTGCGAGGGCTCTCAAATACTTTTAAAAAATTATCTTCAAACTAAATAAAAGAATAGAATAAAAGTGGTTCAATAATTACCTGAAATTGATTGATTAATTATTGATCACTGCATGTTTTAATTACGTTTTGTTAGAAGATTTTATTTTGTCGAAACCTGATCTGCCACCTGAAGCAGTTTCCCCTGAAGTTGACTTGACATCATGTGATCGGACTGAGGACGAGTTTGTCTCAGGACATTTCTCCGGACCTTCAGCTTCTCATCGCCCTCTGTTTGTTTGTTTGTTTGTTTGCTGACGTCAACGTGACACCGCAGAGGAAGAAAACAGCGCGCAAACTGAACAATCATCGGACCCGGCCAGGTGAGTCCGTCTGCACAGCGCGCACACGCAGTCAGGTCTCTGTGCTCGTGAACCCGCGCGGAGTGAAAAGGTTCGATCAGTAATCAGAAATCAAATCCTGGATAATTATTCACTTATTACTGTTATCGACTCAAAGCTCTGAAGCATTAAAGGCAGCGCGGGCTCAGGTCCCACAGCTTCCAGTCCTCCCAGCATGAGCGTCCAGCCCCGGCGTGTCCGCCTGAAGCCCTGGCTGCTGGCGCAGGTAAACAGCGGCAGGTACCCCGGCCTGCAGTGGCTCAGCGCAGACCACCGCCTCTTCCAGATCCCCTGGAAACACGCCACGCGCCACACACCCGTGTCAGACGAGGAGAACACCATCTTCAAGGTCAGGTTAACCCTTCACACTTGACCCTGATATAGCATCTGCTGTGATCATGTGACACTCAGCTACCAGTTTAAAAGTTTCAAAAAACCTTTTACATGAAACTTTTTATAAAACACACACAGTCACACACACACTCGTTTTCATATCTTAGTGAGGACATCTCACTGACAGAATGCTTTCCCTAGCCGCTTTCACTAACCATCAAAAATGAATGCCTAATCTTAACCCAAGGCCTAAACCTAACCATAAACCACATACCTATCTACCCTCACAAAGATGTCTAAACATGTACACAAATACAAACAAACGGATATCGACACACGCATGCACAAACACAAACACATGTGCACACACACACTCGGCCACACACAGATAAAAACTAAAGTAAAAACTACAAGCGGGTTGCCGAGTGACACATGTAAAGAGGAAATAGGTGTTTGACTTCCTCCTTCCAGAGTTTCGTTTCACAGTTTCTGAATAACTTCAGTTTGAACACATGTGATGATGTGTTCCTCCCTCTCTGCTGACTGCTTCCTCTTTTGTGTGTCAGTCTGAGTAAGAAATTATTATTCACTTTGAGTAGCCTCTGCTAAGGTGTGAGTTTCGCCCTGGTCTGTGTCTCGTAGGCATGGGCTCTGGAGACAGGAAAGTACCAGGAGGGAGTAGATGAACCTGACCCCGCCAAGTGGAAGGCGAACCTGCGCTGTGCTCTGAACAAAAGCCGCGAGTTTCAGCTGAAGTATGACGGCACCAAAGAGACGCCAGTCCAGCCGTACAAGATCTACGAAGTGTGCGAGCACCCCGGGAGCACAGGTGAGCTTCACCTGCACCACTGTAACCTTCTGATGTCATAGCCATGGTTTGACCTGATGTGTGATTGTGACAGGAAGTGATGATCCCCATTTTGTGTTTCAGACGGCGCTGAGGACGATGAGGAGGAGGTGAGAAGGATCACATGATGTAAACAGTCTGACATGTTTTCACCTGACTGACCGTAACACTTTCATCCTTTCAGATGCCCAACCTGATGGACCTCTCCATCAGTAAGTACACCTTCGACTCAAGATCGCCATGGAAACACTGTGGCTCTTGATTATATCAAATGACGTCATTGTCTCCTCAGACCCCAGGATGGGTGACCCAGCGCCCTTTGCCTCCTTCCAGGCTCCTTCAGAGGTGAACCAGTTCAGGCTACCCCCTAACAGGACATTTGGACCGCCGCACATCCCAGTACCTCTGCTTTCTGACATCACCATGGCCTCTGACCTCCAGGGTCAGACACACTTCCTCCATAACAGACTTCGGGATCTAAACGCTGTCGCCGCTCAACCGGAGCCAGACCCGATGGAGGCCAGCGGCATGGTGGGTGTTCAGAACCAGGCGGAGCCTCAGAACCACCAGCCCTGCAAGTACGACCTGCTGAGCAGCGTCCCACGTGAGTCCCAACTAGGGGTGGGTTTAGATAATCGATCTATCGATTAAAATCAATTCTAGCTTGGAAAACGTGATATCGATTCATTAAAATCCCGGATCGATTTTTTAAATATAAATTTATTTCGCCTGAAACGCCAGCATGTCAGGTTAAACCTAGCAACATTTTAACAACCACCAAACGGCTAAAACAGTAAATGAGAGCAGGTACACGGATTCTGCACAAAAACGTTACACAAAACGCGAACCA
Source organism: Hemichromis elongatus (assembly GCA_015108515.1). NCBI lineage: Eukaryota > Metazoa > Chordata > Actinopteri > Cichliformes > Cichlidae > Hemichromis > Hemichromis elongatus. The sequence goes on along the minus strand of VUQR01013989.1, from coordinate 598 downwards.
CACGAATCAGAATCAGGGAGATCGGCTTTCTCCCCGACGTCACGGACACGGTCTGGACTGAAAGCCGACAGCTCACTCGTTCTGATCCGTCGGCGCGCTTTGTGTTTACATCCTTTTTGCGCTAGATTCTGAACCTGCTGGTTTGATCTCTCTCCAAACAATATTGACTGAACCAGCAGCAAAAGAAGATCCAACCTACGCTTCACATTTGGCTTCACATAAACATCGTCATGAGTTCCCTCTGACTTTTGCTGCTTCGCTTCCACCACAATAAAATCACACTTCAGGCACAGCGCCCTCTGTCTGTGTGCTTCAAGAACAGTTTCCAATCTAAAAATCTCTGTTTTCTGCATTATTCGTTTGCTTATTACGCACAAGTCTACCGTTGTTTTTTCCTTTTACTTACTTCCGTAAAGAGAGCCTCATTTCTGCTGTTCAATAGGCGACTGAACAAATGTAAACTTTTTAAAATTATTTAAAATTGAAAAACACTTAGCTGTGTCTCTAATAAAACCTCTGTAACTTTGCTCTGCTTCACTTCAGCAGCATCAGGTAATGTTCATATGTTGACTAACGGTTTTCTTTCGTTTTTAATCTA
>VUQR01013987.1:13901-29009 GCA_015108515.1 Hemichromis elongatus | reverse complement strand
AACACTGTTTATTTAAATCCAGGTTGAAGACTCACCTGTTCTCTGCTGCATTTGAATAAAGCACCAAATCCGCACTGTTTCACTTTTAAGCTTAAATTGCAAAAATTACATTTTAACAACGGATTTTATCTACTGTTCCTTTTTATCTACTGCTTCTTTCTTTCCCATTGTAATTCATGCTTTTTATTTGCTTTTGTTTTTTAATGTCTCTGTAAAGCACTTTGAATCACCTTGCTGTTGAATTGTGCTATATAAATAAACTTGCCTTGCCTTGCCTAGAAGAGTTCAATATCAACATGTGCCTGAATGCTAGCTCACAATGTCTCCCAATGGCTCTACTGTGACACTGACGTGTCTTAGTTCTTTACTGCTGGTATGTATATATATATATATATATATATATGTGTGTATATATCACATAAATGACCTGATGATAGGTGCACACAGTTTAGTAAATTGTTAAAGTAAGCAGATTACCTCAAATGACAGAGCGATCGTGAAGACGACAGCCCAGAAGGTCATGAGGGTGAAGCCTCCTGCCAGCATAAACCTTCGACCTTTGTGCTCTACCAGCAGGTTCTAAGAAGGAATCGAAATGTGCATCAGACTCTGTTCTTATTGTGCCAAATGAGAGCTCAGACATGAGAGTTAGGTAACCAACATGCAGCAGAAGGAATCACTAAGCGAAAGCAAAATATTAACTTAGTTTTGAGGAAAAGCAAAGTGGATTAAACATACTCAGAATATGGCTGTTAAATACTTTGTTTAAAGATAAGCCCACCTCTGTCTTGTGTCATTTATAAACAGTTAATGTATTTGTAGTCAGAATGGGCAGCTTCTTTTTAAGTTGGGAAGGCTGATGCTGTAAGTAAACAACTTTATCCATGTCTTTACAATGAATTAGATAAATAGGTTAAGAAATCAGTCAGCTAATGTAAGATATGAGAAATGGAATCAGGATCTGTCTGCTAGGACCCCTAAAGTCCATTACACAAACTACTACTAATAATAAGTATTGCAATAACACTAAATGAAAACAAAAGTTTGAAGGTTTACAGACAGGTGCTGGATAATTTCTTTGTTTTGTTTTTTCATTAACCTATTAAAATCTTGTTAACAATTTGAAGGTCAATACACTTGTGTAAAAACTTTTTACATTTAAACAGACAAACAAACAAGATAAACCCCATAATTCTGTAGCTCGTAGGACCACTTTAGCAGAAATCACTTTAAACATGTCTTTTCTGTATGCCTTTGTCAGTCTTTCACATTGTCGTGCAGGAATTTTAGCCCACAGTTCTTTGCAATTTTGCTTCAGTTCATTGAAATGTGCAGGCATTTGCATCCAATGGCTCTGTTCCCCACAAGAAAGACCCTCCCCATTGTTACAGAATTGCTACTTTAACTTGGTATCTTTGTATGCACCGAAAGATTCAGAAATACCCAGAAAAAAAAGGTTTATAATGACTCTTTAGCAATTAAATCAATTTTTACAGACTTGGTAGCTATGCAGAATGTTGTGCACCCTGCTAAAATGATTGCCATATTGTATTTATGCAAGGTCATGTAAGTGTTCCCTCTTACCAACTGCATATACACTAGTAGGGGTTATTTTCAGTCCTTATCCTGCAGGTTTCAATACAGCTTTAAAAACAATGCAAACAGTCTCTCTTTGGATGTAGGTGGTTACATAATGTGAGCTTTAATTATGGGTACTTACACACATTATACAGGCTGTGAATTCACATGTCCCGGTGCCGATTGTGGCATACTGGATTTTTTCATCTGATAAACCAGCCTCTTTAAACACATATGATGCGTAGAAGTAAATCTGAAAGATAAACAGAAGATGTGAGGTCACTGAAAACCATCATTTGCTTTTACAAGTGTTTAATAAGCTGATTAAGGCAGTATTTGTACAAAGGTAATTGTGTTAATACCCATTGCCCTCTCTAAAGCCTCAAGCATGTGGTTAAAAGCTTTGGAACACATGATCATGTAGTCAGCACTTTCTGATGACAAACTTGTAGCTCTCAAATTTAGTCTGTATGTGTGGTATGAAGGTTCATATGCTGGGCAATAATATAAAATAACCACGCTCTTTGGCAAAACAACATATTATTCATCGAGCAGTACAGTGAGGCCTGATACTTAATCCCCAGTGTCATAATTAATGTGACATGCAGAAACACTAAGAAACCCATCTGATCAGCCTCTAAATTAACCTGTGGCCAAACAAACATCTGATGCATTTCAGGATAAGTTACAGCGATCCCGACACACCCTCACAGCCAGAACACACACTCACACACACACAAAACATCTCTCAGATCACAGTACGGATAAAATTTCTTCTTACCGAGTCATTGCCACAGAGCTGCATGGCACTACTAATGATCATGACAGAGATGAGCTGCCAGCGTACAGAGCGATCAGTAAAAAGCTCCCAGGGGTGGCTTGCCCTCATTCCTTTGGTTTCAGCCTGTTCTTCCAGGATCTCATCCAGCTCGCTACTCTGGACCTCACAGCCTCGCAGGCGTCTCAGGGCTGAACAAGAAAATAAAAAGATAAAATTAACACCTGATAATGATTTCAGTCTCAAATATGTTTTTTTAATATAAAAACTGCGCTGAGCTGACAGTGGTTGTAGGTGATGGACTGTTCACTACTGGTTAGGTTAATACAGTACGCACCATTAATACAAGCCTCCTTGTCTCCTCTATCAATGAGCAGATACCTGGGACTCTCTGGGAACCATGGCAGGGTCAGGAGCTGAATGAGTCCAGGAATGGCATTACTGGCAAGAAGGTACTGCCAACACGGCTCACTGCCCAAAATCTCTCTTTAAATAAATAATCCAGAGTGTTACTGTGGATATCTGTGAAATCTACTTACTTTCTATGTTAAAGAATTTTAGAGTATATGGACAATTATAAGCCACGAGATGAACAAACCTGAGTCCGACCACCTGTCCTAACACGACACCGAATGCTGTAAACACAGCTGATGACAAAGAGACAGCTCCTCTTAAGTGCTTTGGTGCACTTTCTCCAAAATACATGGGCTGCACATTCATGCTGATACCTGTAGAATGATAACTTCCTTTTTTAGGCATGTTTGTTGAATGGTTATTTTTATTATATTATATTTTGCTTGCATTGCTTTGTTATGGTAAGGATACCCATGTTTACTTGTTTGTGTCTGCTGCATGCCTATTACTTATATGTTGTACAAACATACCGGCATTTATTCCAACCAGGACACGTGAGATCATGATCATCTCAAAAGATCTGGCTGTTCTACTCATCAATGCTAAGAGTGCAGCAGTCATGAGAAAAATGTTGTTCAGCAGCAGGCACTTCTTCCTTAAGGAGAGAAATAAGAACAGTTATTTTTAATTACGATTATTTTTATAATATAAACATATATAAATACAGACTGATAGATGAGATGTTACGCCATATTACAAGTCCACTATGCAGGAAAATTTATTTTAGAGCTGTGGTTGAGTGCCAGGAAGTCAAGAAGCAGGGAAGACGAACATTGTTAGACTTTTAGTTTCTTTGAGTGATTTGCAGACAATAAAAAAAAAAAACCAGCAAGGCACCAACTTCACCCTTTAAAAGCACTACACTAAAGGTGCAGTAATCAGTCATAATCGACACATGTATAAAAGAAAATCAAAACTCAAGTCATTATATAAATATGCAGTGCTGTGCAAAAGTCTTGAGTAACTCTCATTTCTTTATGTTTCGTTTCCAAGGATCTAGACTTCTTGTAATTTTTTGTCATTTCTTTGGCTACTTTTCACTCATTTTCAGTCCACACTTGTACCTGAGCCACTTGTGTCTAAACAAAAAAGACAACAAAGCAAATGAACCAGTTTTAGTATCTTTCAGCTTTTCTTTATAGGCAACCTGTTGTAAAACATATAATTTGTTGCCATTTCTTTAATTGAATTTATGAAAATGTGAAAAAATAACACAGTTTGAAAGCATAAAATAGTATTTTTGAACCACCAAAGTGCTTATATCATTTTCTGCATTGTGTGCAGTGTATCCTTAAAGGTTTTGAGGAAACTGGACAAGTGGAAGAAAAAAGAGGAAAGTATCTTCATTTTGACAGAGAAAAGAACAAAAGGCAGCTAAAATCCAAGAAGAGTTTTAACAACAACAAAAAAAATATCTGCACAGTTCAGAGTGTGTTGAAAAGTAAAGGGGGTTATACCAAATATTGACTTTTAAACTTGTTGGAATTGTTTAAATTTGTATGTGCTGTATTTTCACATATGTTTGCACGTTTCAGTTATTCACCGCACCTTTTTTCCCAGCACAATATAAAGAAATGAGTAGTGGTACAAGATGTGTGGAGAACAGTATTTACACACAATGGAGGAAAGTAAATGAACAATCTCTCTTTCGGTCAGCAGGTTGATCATTTCTTCTTTGCATGTTGAAGTCTCAATTTTTGTAATCTTGTGCACATGTGTTTTCACACATTTGCACATGCATGCTACATTACCTTCCAAAGTGTATGGTCATAGGTCCTGCAATAAGAGCTCCAGCAAACCCCCCCAACGAGAAGATGGAGACAATGATTGTCCAGACTAACGTCACCTGGTATTCCTCCAACTGGATGTCCCATCGCTCCAAGAATGTTTCATTGATAAAAGTTTGGATAAACTGTGAGTGAAGAAAAGACAGGCAACTTTTAAAGTCCCACCAGGTTAAACAACTGCACTTATTGACACTCCTTTACAGCTGTTTACATTTGGAAGTGAGCCCCACTGTAGCTCCCTGAGCCAGTTTTTATCAATCTTCTCAACAAAGAAACCTTAAATATTATATTTTACGAATCCACATCAGGAAGCAGGTGTCAGTGCTATTGTGAATTATCAAAAGTTTGTGCTCTTAAATCAGTGCAGCTGCTCTGCAAAACATAACTCTGCATCCAGAATAAGTTCCTACAATAACTGAAAGCAATACAAGAAGAATGACTAATCACAGGCAAAAGTAACCCAGTTCTTGTTTTTGCCAAATTACACTGTGACCCAAATGAGAAATAACAGGCAACAGTTTTCATAAGTAGCTAAGTACATGTGGTGTCAGTGCATGACCCTTGTCAACTCTTTTATAAACCATATGTACTCACATGTATGTGTATCACTATAAAGTAATAGCAGAAAAATCACTTAAAATAATAATTTAAAAAAAACCTTACAGTTGTGGGAGCATTCATTATTGCAAGGTTGTATCCATACTGAAGAGTCCCTCCAATGGATGCAGAAGCAACCATCAGCACCAGTGTCAGAGAACTGCCCTGTTAGAACAGACAGACAGACAGATAGATAGATAGATAGATAGACAGACAGACAGACAGACAGACAGATCACAGTTGTTTTATTTTGTCGTTTAATTGTCTTAGAAAAAAATTATACAAATGTAGTAAAATCACATTTAAAAAACAAGTAATATAGCCATAATGTACATCTGCATAAAATTTCTACAAATACAGCAAATGTAGTTTAAACTCCAAAACAGACGATTTACTAAAAAAGTCAAATTTGCTGATTTACCTTTTGTGCACCAGCATGCGACATTGTTGGTCAAAGGAGGTGGTAAAATGCTAAAAAAGAAGTGGTACGATCAAGTCCGAAAACAAACCAGACGTCAGCCCCCTATCAAATAATCCTGTACGCACAAGGTCAAGCACGCGCCTGCAGTGCGCTTGCGGCGGCCTGATTGGCTGCAGTTTTGCAATCAACAGGCTGACGCACACACACGGCCAAATAGATCACTGAGCTGATGTATTACCAGATCTCTTCAAATCTCGCTGTAATAATTTACCATCTTGCCAGTGTGCGAGTGTGATAAGAATTAATATCACTTGGTGCTGTCAGTCAGTAATTAAGAACAACAGAAATGAAATCAGTAAAGCTGCCCAACCAAAGAAAAGTACAAGGATGTACTGTTGATCAGTTCTAAATTACCTACATGCAGGATACATATCAATATTTAAAATTCAAAAACAAGCAAGCATCAAAAAACATCTATAAACAGAACGTGCATATATAAATATATCAGTACACTCAAAAAATAGTATGGCCAAAATGATGACTTCAGGTAATCTGATTACATGTGAATTTTGTTATACAAATACAACGCAATTTTTTTTTTTACATTTAATGTAATCTGGCGATTTAGGTAGGTAAATGACCATAATCAATGTCAGTTTCCATTTTAAACTGTACATGACAAATGTAACACTTCATATCTTCCTTTGGAGACGCTCGCATTACTACATGAATCTTAAGACGTTGCTTTTTCTGGTTAAGTCGATTTTTTGTGTATTCACATTGAATTGTTGACATATTTTATATATTATATTTTATATTATATATCTTTTAAATTGTTTTTCATAAAACTACTATTATTAAACGTGTCCGTGTCCATAAACTTGCTGTTTATGTCCAGCAGATGGAGCTGGTTTGATATGTTGATGCGGTTCTTTTATTTCATTGCAAATTGCAGCTGATGCAGTTAAGTATTTAACAGTTTTACAGCTGTCTCTGTGTCTAGTCTCTAATGTATGTATTTACATTTCAAGGAAAATAAATCATCATTAAAGTTATGCTGATATTGGCGTAATGTGTTGGAGCAAGGTGATGCTTTTTTTTTTTTCCAAGTGAGGAAATATAATATTCACGTTTAGCAAGTGTGGTTAAATATTCAAGCCATCAAAGACAAAGTGAGTGGTCAAAGCTATCAAAAGTATAGATAAATTCAGCCAGCACTAAAGCGTCCTTTGGTGCTGAAAATCATTTAATATCTAAAACAACAAGTTTTATTTGCGTCTGTTGTGGCTGTGATAGTTGCTATAGGAGCGTTAATTTATTTAGGATGAGAGCGGGCGGGTTGCTCTTTCTTGGCTGTGTCCTGTAGATATTCAGACTACACACTATGAATATAAAGCTAATCTCTATCTGTTTCATTTTCTTCATAATAAGATTACGGTTTCTTCCACGGCCCATAAAGAAACAGGGAAGCGTGTCTTTTCGCAGGCGCAAACCAAGCGTTGTGTGCAATTGCGCAATTGGCACAGTCAGTAATTTTGTGTTCTTCTGTTCGTCATTCGGCTCAAACGCATCCAGCAAACGGCTGTCTCACCCTCCAAATCCCCACCGAGTCTCCATCAGTGGCAGCTTCAGACACAAATGTTGCCCCAGTATATAAAATGTATCGATTTGTCTGGGGCTGGCTCCAGATTACAGTAAAATCTTCTTCTACAATTTATTATATATATATATATTTTAGCTCATTCACCGTGCTTGTTCATTTGCGATGGTCACTACTGAAATGAACTCGAAGCACCACCACAAATTAGTGCAGTGGATCACCCGCAGAACCTTCCGCTCTCATCGGCTTCATCGGATTATTTTATAAAGTAGGGCGTTTCTATGTTTCCCTTTCACTGGTGTTATGGTAATCTATCAATCTTTCATCAGAACTTTTGATCCATTGTTAAAATTACTTCGCTACGCTATTTATAGAAACAGCATTCTACTGCTTCAGTGGACAGGAACACTTCATTTCTTAACCAGACTCTTATCATTATTCTAAGTGAGCGTGGGCCTACGATGCAGGGTAACTAATCAAATACTGCGGCACATTGTGTTTTTACCTAAATTTTTACTTGTATTTGATTTAATTAATGATTAAATACTTGGTTATATAATGACACATTTATTTACTTAATAATGATTTATTTCGGCACTTTTGACCACCACGCACTACAGGAGCGGTGTAAATCAGCAGGTTCCCTGTTTTAGCTGGATTAATGCCTGGTGATATCCTCTCTAATGTAACAATACAGCTGACAAGGAAACAGACGAAAGAATTCAAGAAGAAAAATGGTTGACATATCAGGAAACATGCTCTGAATTTTCAAGTCTCTCATATTTAGTGTATCAGAGCACTCGTGTTTTCAGCTTTCTTGAACCTGATAATAGTTTGCTGGCACTGTTAGCTTAAGGTCGGGGAATCACACGCATAAGAAACTGTCCTCTGAGTTTTTAAATACCCACCACACATGTTATGGGATCGCAGCCAGTCAGAGAAAAGATATTCTGGTCTGTACCAAACTGTTGGACAGATGAATGAACAGACGGAGCAGCAAAGCTGCAGGAAACCCCAAAGAAGCCAGAGAAGAAAACTTTGACTAATTTTGAAACATGGTGATATAAATGAAGCATCATTGAGGCGAATAATTAATTCTTATTTAGGCAATCTCAAATGAAAAGTTACACTTAAATGCTGTACTCTGATTGTCCTTTAATCGGTTAGAATAGATAAGAATAAAAAAAATAGTTATGTTTTATCTTTAAAATCATTTAATATTTATTATTGGATATTAATATTTCTAAAAAAAAAACTTGATGTAGCAGAAGTGGATAGAAAAGGTGGAGGACATCTCTCTCACTCTTTGAATCAGAATAAATATTAATACACAGAAGCTGAACTCTTACATTTGGACTAAGAATTAAAACATAAAAATAGATGTCATATTGAGGTCATAATGGTACCCCTCCTCCTCCTCCTCCCTCCCTCCCTTCCTGTCTCTAATTGGTCAGCTCTGACGGGATTACACACGAGTTTCCTCAACTGATCACAGTGAAGTTAAACCCTCGGACATCCAGGAAGGCAAAGAAGGTAAAGTCGACCGCGGTTAGTTTTCTGCACCCAAAAAGAAGCTGTGGGTAGATCAGATGTTAGTGTTTGACACTAGAGAACATTTCAGGTGTGTGCTCGCCGGATTAAATGTGGTCTCTGCTGATGGTCGCCGCTGCGGCTGCTGCTTGTCCCGGGGTCTGCAACACTAATGACTGATGTGGCTTCTTAACACATCCGCGTTTCAGTGAAGGTGCCAGTCAGATTTCTGCGGTTTGGAGAGCTGCTCGTCATGATGACTCGGATTTTCTGGGAAACAATTTTACTCATTAGCGGTGAGTAGCCAACCCTGTAAAAAAGCGTCCGGTAATCTCACTACAAGTGACGTCAAACGTTGTGTTAAATGTGGAAAATAGAAAATAGAAATTAAACAAAGTTAATAAGGTGGACTGTGAGCATTCCTCACCCTGTGCTTTTTTTTTTATTTTTTTTTTTTTTACTCTTATTTAACTTTATCATTGAATTAAAAATGGCTTTAGTGGTGTGTTTTAACTAGAGTGTGGGATCTACTTGGACTCGTTTTTCTGTCGATTATATTTGAGGCTAGAAAGTGAAGTGGGTGGGGGAAGTCACATTTCTCAGTCACTTTAAACAATAAACCACCTCGCCTTTTTCTAGAATCTATTTTCAGTTTCCGGTTGTAATTGTGTGTCTTCACGGGACCAGCTGTATTTATAGTGGTTTCATCTCATCCTTTTAGTGGATGCTTGACCCTGTTACTATTGTTGGGTGCCAGTTACTCAATGAAGCATTAATATCAAATTGAAGAGCAAGTCACATGATCATAATGGTGCATGAGCAGACTGCTAGATCTAACCTTCAGCCTGATCTTAATAAGGAGAATATGTGACACCTGGTTTCATATGGAGAGGTATGGAATCCCCTTTCTGCCACTGAACAACAACAAAAAAAATTATATATATTTTTGGCCATCAATAAGTCAAAATTTCAGATTATTTAGTTTTCTCAATTTTGAGTAATTTTCTCAGAAATTTGAATTGGTAAGTGGAAACTTTAACTTATGGAAGGAAGAAAATATTTCTAGTGTCAGGAACAAGCTTCCATCATTGGCCACCAATCATATTTCATTAATATGTATTTTTAAAAAGATTTCTATAGATACTTTTACGATATCTGTGGTATTTTTGTTGTGGTAGTGATGCATGGTTTGGTGTGTTAATCCTATGTATTTCAAGTTTTATTGTCATGTACAGATAAACAGTGTAGCCACATTTACCCATAATGAAACTCTTATATATATTCACACCACACTTGCCCTACATTGACAGATGTTATGTTTCTTTCTGCAGGCTCTCTCTTTACCTTCGGAGCAGGGCACAGCAGTTCAGTAACTGTTGAAGCCAATATTTCCATCAGCACAAATTCCACTGCTCCTCCGGATGCCTCCAGTAGCAGCTCTGCGACAACCAGCAGCAGAAGCACAGCTACAACAATTCAAACCACAACCAACATCCCTACAGTTAAAAGTAAGCAGTCACGACCCATGAAAATCTAAGGTTTAAGGTCATGATTGAGATGTTTTCCACATGCTGCTGTCTTTTTATTTGCTCTCTCTGTATCTGTAATCATATGTTAACAGGTTCTCTCTTTATAGCCGGACCAAGGCAGACAAATGCAACAATTACTGATGCCACCATTTCTATTAATGCCACCTCCTCCGCTGCTGCTAACACCTCAGCAACGAACAGCAGCAGCACAACCAAAAGCCTCACTGGAACTACGTCCAGCATCCACCCTGTTAAAAGTAAGTTTCAGTATATGTGGGTGACAAGTATGTGAAGATGCAGAAGGAAGTCTAGGGTTGCTTTGCAGGTTTCCTGCATTTCACGCCATATTTCTATTCATGGCAGCCTCCATATACTCTCACTGCGATGTTTCCAAACAGTGCATCAACATTATGCAGCCAGTGTGGCGCGCACTGATAATTGATCCTCTTAGTGTGAGTCAGGGAACAATTATGTTAAATTAAAGATTAGGGCCAGTGTATATGAGCAGTATATAATTAGCCTTTTTACAAAAGCTGCACCTACAGTATTGAATTATTATCTGAAAAGCACCTTTTCTTGCCCTAAAGGATGTATTCATTCTCAATCTTACTCCAAATCGCCATCAAAATCACATGGAAAGAGAGAGGGGTTGTCAGGCAGATGCCTCAGGCACAACGGAGGGCTTTCACCGAGTTTGAAAGAAGGAGACAATACATGCAGACTGGAGTCCAACAGCCCATTTACCGTTGGAATGAAGTGTGTGACGAAGGCAGCATCTAATACAGCTATCTGTCTGGGTGCTCATCCCCCTCACAAAGTGGCATCTGTGTTTGGATGGTTTTGCCTCATTCACATTTATTTGAGTCAGTAGTGTAGGAATTTAGTTGACTGTACTGCCTACGTAAAAGAAATGTCATGTTTTGTCCTTGTGTTCATTTAATCGGTTATTTTTATCCTGTTGTTTTGTTTCACAGGGAAAGCTGAGATTGCTGCTTGATAAAAAAGCTGCATTGTGGGCTTTATTTTTTTTTTTTTTTTTTTTTAAGAAAAAAAAAAAAAAAAAAATAATTAAATTTTTTTATATTTTTTTTTTTTTTTTTTTTTTCTTTGGGGGCGGGGGCGGGTTGCAATAAATTTACTGTTAGCATTTATTTTCCCTTAGTTTTGTTTCATAACCCTTAGAAAATAAAATTACATGGTTAGTTGTGTAAACATGTATGCCTGCGGATTACTGTTTACAGTCTGATAAATATCCGTATGTGTTTTGTACAGTGAAATGGAAAGCTAAAAGGATGGAAAACTACATATCCACACATACATGTACTATATCCACTCACAGTAGAAGTTGTTAGACGATCGACTGCGAGGGCAGCTATGCTGAATGCTGAGGAGATTAGTGAAGGGCTGGATGTACTACAATCTCTTGAGTCTAATGGATAAACACAACCACCACTGCCATCAGTGTATTAAACTGTTTTGGGACAAGGAAAGGCTTTGAATACTTCAACGTGTTAAATTTACCAACACTGCAACTACAACACAATAAAAGGTGAATGATGGTCTTTATTCTTCTTTAGTCGGACGTAAAGCAACAGATGTGTTGTCTGCCTTCTAATATCAGTAGGAGGGGGGGAAGTGGGGGGATTAAATGACAACATTTCTCTAGTGATTTGCCAGTGCTTTAGCTTTAGTGGAAAGGGTTGCAGGGAGCCTGCCAGTTCTAGTCAACAGCATACCCAAGGATTGATAGGTGTGCAGGGTCTTCAACAGGCCAGAGGAAAAACAACAAGAAAGACACCGAACTAGAAGTTGTCTCCTTTTGGTGTTGAAGGAATTAAAGGAAGATATTGAAAGGTAAGATAAAGATTCATTTAAATTTCAAACAGTTTTGTTATGATTAAGTAGAAAAAAACTAAAAAAACAAACAAATCTAAACCGAGGAGAAAAAACATGCTGTGTTTCTGTGTGTGTATTTTTTTTGCTGTCGGCTTTGAACAAACTAATTTAAAGGACCATTAATATTGCTAATGGTTCATTTGACGTACTTTAGTTTCCTAATGGATGTCAGATAGTGTTTTAAATTTTAATAAATATCCTTCAGTGATCATTTATTTCCATTACGTTATATTTAATTTCAATATTCAATTATTAAACATAGTCAATTGGTATAATAAAAATGACTTACTGCCTTTTTTGTTTGCTTTTAAAATGACAATAAATACATATAAAAAAAAAATCATTTTTTTCCAAAAGTTGCCCGTGTTCCACTAAACCTCATTTAAATATTGTTATAAACAGTCAGTATGACAGAAACAGAGGCTTCATGCAAGGCAAACCAAAGGATGATACCAAGCCCTATTTTTTAAAGCTTTGAGAATCTGTGGTTTTGGATTAATATCGTAGAGTCATAGTTTAATCCAGTCCACAGCAGAGTCAGTGATGAGAGCGAAATGGGGATGGGCTGAACGTGGGAGTGAAAGCATGGGCCACGAGATGGAGGAGAGCATGAGAGTAACAGAGGGATTAGGGTCAGCCATGTTGAGCATCTGGCTTAGAGTTGTCCTATGCTCTTCAACCTTCCCGCAACACATTAACACAGGGATTACACAGCATGCATGTAAAGTTGTGTTATCATTCAATGTGGCAGCCAACTTAAAAACAGCATGAATAACTGCGCTAATTCTAATGTTTTGGCAGCTGACATGAGGCTGGTCGGTGCAGGGGTTCGAGCCCGGAGGGCTGCTGAGCCGTCTGAACCAGAATCGGAGGAAACAACGGAGCCTGCTCATCATGAGCACTCTCATTCCGAACACCATGAGCACTCACATACAGAACATCACCCTGGGCACGACTACAACCGCATGAAGGAAAAGTTCATGAATGAGCTGAGTCATCTGTCAAGTAAGCCACTGCCACAATCTGCGAAATGATTCAGAAATCCATAAATCAGCAATGAAATAAACTAAATGTGGCCATTTTGGAGGAAACCTACAGAAGTTACATCATGTCAAATTAATATTTATCAAAGGGATTTATCATTTATTTATCGTAAGGAGCCAGCTGAGGCAGGCATCTGACAAGGATGCCTCCTGGCCAGCTCCTTAGCGAGGTGTCCTGGGCATGTACCACACGCTGGAGAGATTAGATCTCCTGCCTGGCCTGGGAACGCCTTGGTGGTCCCCCGGACAAAGCTGGAGAAGGTGCCCGGGCAAAGGGAGGTCTGGGCTTCTCTGCTTAGGCTGTTGCCCCCGCGACCCGGCCTCGGATAAGCAGTATAAGATGGATGGATAACATTTATTAATGTATTTAAAAGTAAAATTTAGGCTTCCGCAAAAGTTCAAACTACTGCAGATGTAAGGAGACATTTCCTACACTAACTTGCTCTTTTTAACATAAGTGACATGGCATAAAAAATGATTTCAAAGAACGTCAACAGTTTAAGTGTTTATGCTTACAATGACGGAACACGAAAACGTGCTTCTGAGTCATTTTGCCAACAGACCAAGAACTACTGCTTATGATGCTAACAGTAAAGCATTTAATGAGCTTCTGCGGATAGTGGAGCAACTAGTGGTGGCTGTGGCTTCACAGAGTGTTATTATCTCAATGCTGAGATGTGTGTTATTGACATAACACAAACCATGGATAAGGAATTGCTTAAAATATAATTATGAAAGTTTTTTTATTGTGGTAAAAAGCAGAAATCAGGATTTATTTTGCTATTAGGCATTACACCTTTGGTTCAGTCTCCAAAGGGGAACTGTTATGTTTAGCTTTTACTTTCTGACATATATTTACCGTTATAGTGACAGATTCTCTTAAACAACAATGACCAGAGTTCAAAATACTCTAATACTGTGCCTCTGTGCAGAGGCTTAGTTTATGTTTGGTCTGAAATAGCTCACAGTTATATGTGATTACCTCCTTTTTCAAAGGCCCAGTATTAGAATATTTTGCACTGTAAATCAGGCAACTTCACCAGTATTCTAAGAATGCATTACAGAGCAAAACTCCCTAATTTACCTGTATATTGCTTGGAAAATTGGAAAAAGATGCACTGATTTATTAAAAAATGGAAACATAGATTAAAAAAAAAAGTTTGCCTCGTACACTATATAAGGGCAAACATCAGGGTTTGTGCAATTCTAAAGAGCTTGAAAGGTAATATTTAATATGGCCACTTTGATTCTGCAACACAGTCTGAACTCTTTTAAGCAGCTTAATTATAATTTCTTTAAGTAGTCTTCAGAAATAGTTCTCCAGGCTCTTGAAGGACATCCAAAGCTCCTCTTAGGAAGTTGGCTTCCTTTTATTTTGTTCTCTGTCAAGATGATCCCAAACTGCTTTGATAATGTTGAGGTCCGGGCTCTGGGGAGGTCAATCCATGACTGCTAGTGCTCTGCTGTGTGTTTTTTTTTAAATCCAGGTGTAATTTTACTGCTATTATGTTTAGGATTATTGATATGCTGAAAAACAAAGTCTTTCCAGATGGTACTGCATGGGCGTTCACAATCTCCAAGCACATTTTTGCGTTCATAATTCTGCCAGTTTTGACAGGATCTCCAACACCACTGGCTGAATGCAGCCCCAAACCATGACAGGACCTCCACCGTGTTGTACATCTCTCCTGATCTTATCTGTGTACACTGATAACGATTTCAAATTTGATTTCATCACTGCATAAGACCCGTTGTCACTGTTTTAAGTCCAGTTCTTGTGTAATTTTGCATAACTCAGCCTTTTCTTCCCGCTTGCCTTCCTTAAGAAAGGCTCCTTGACAGCCACCTGTACGCTGAGACCATTTCTGATGAGGCTTCAGTAAACATTAGATGGATCAACTGAAGGGACTTGCTGGATTCCACCCCCCCCCCCTC